>CM022472.1:33875887-33895887 GCA_011952105.1 Coreoperca whiteheadi | reverse complement strand
GCACTGATGGACACCCTTATGCTTGAACATGGTGTTCGTTATGGACAAACTGTGACTAGCAGAGAAGTCCAATAACAAGTTTGCCTTGGGAGACCCTACCAGGGTGAGAGAGCCCCAGACAACATAGCTCCTCATTCAGGCACGCAAACCCCTCCATCACAATAAGGTGGCGGTCCAAGGAGGGGCTGTTTTTATATATTATAGTAATTTTAGAAAGTAAAGTTCTGTTTTGTCAAAGTAGAAAAAGTAGATTAAGTGTTTCTGACAGATATTAGCCTTCATTATTAGGTTCAGCCTGAGTTATAGTTATATAGTTACAGAGCTAATGTCAGCGCTGCAATGCTAATTAATCAACAACAAGCTAATGTCGGCGCTGCAAGCGTGTCCTAGGTCTTCCCCGGGGCCTCCTCCCAGGTGGACATGCCTGGAAACACCTCCCCAGGGAGGCGTCCAGGAGGCATCCGGGACAGATGCCCGAGCCACCTCAGCTGCCTCCTCTCGACGTGGAGGAGCAGCGGCTCTACTCTGAGCTCCTCACCCTGTCTCTAAGGGAGCGCCCAGCTTAAATGTGGAGATGGTGTCTGCCTCCCGAACCCGAACTGGGATCTGATTCCACAGGAGAGGAGCTTGATAGCTGAAGGCTCTGGCTCCCGTTCTACTTTTGGAGACTCTAGGAACCCCAAGTAACCCTGTGCTGTGATTTAGCAACTATGCCTCATACGGAGGTACCATTATGTTGGGGTTACACATGGCAGTACGGTTAGTTAGATTTGGCTATCAGGATTACCAAAGATAATCATAAATAATGCTTTAAATTAATAAAGACCTCGGGGCACCACCCTTAATAAAAAGGGAAATGATAGCCAATTAAGTAATTAAGTAAGTCTCATAAAATACACTAAACTACCAATTTGGAATTCAGATTAATGATTAAATCAACAACGATAATCCAAATTACCATCAATGGCTAGTCGGCGAAGGATTCAGATGTTCAAACATTATTATTCACTCTTGTGAGACATTAAAGAGACCAGCAGAATTATACACAATCATTTATTTACAAGGGTAAACAAAGTAAAACACACTGAGGGCGAACTAAATACGCTAACTACAGACAAAAGGTGTGTGTGTGTGAAACGTGGGCCAACAAAGGACGCTAATTCAAGATGGCGGGAGCTCGACAAAAGGGACATTTAAAGATGGCGGTTAGCCACCTAGGAGGGTTGACTCGCTAGTGGTGTTAGCACAAGCGTGGCCTCTGCTGGAGGCCAGCTAAAGGTGTGTTTGTGTACTAGCAGGTAAAGGCGACCTGTAGGCTAATAGTGCCTCGGTAAAAGGAGTTAGCAGGCTCCACCCTGAAGGGGGGGGGGGGTCAGAGCAGCACATCCTCTTTCAGCATGCACACATGGCCATTACATTACTCTCAGACACAGTTTGGGTGTTCTGTTAGTAAATCACCTAATATTAGTTTATTATCATGGAAGAACGTTTTTTTATTTGTTTATGTCTAGGGCTCATTATGTTCAGTTCTCATTCATTCTTATTGCTTATTCTTAGACACCTAAGCACAGTTATTTTGAAAAGATCTAGCTATTTGTCAGCTTATTTGATTATTGAAACACTCGTAACCAATTTTTATTTTTGGGAGTGGCAACAGTTAAAACTGTGTAATACTGATTCTATTTCAGATTTGCAACACAGGCACAAAGCGGAAACATTGAACACATTCTGCAATATTTTCAAATAAACCTCTGTGATCAGACAGGCTGCAAACACACAAAACAACACTCATGGTTGTATTTGAACTGAATTTACATTTTTACGTCGACATTTATTGGGATTTCAGAGGTTACGATTACGATTTCAGAGCTAACGTTCATTGACGGCAACGTTAGCATAACACGTAACACATTTCTTAACATTATATAAGTGTATTCTCAGTACAAGCGACCAACACCAACACACCTTAGTGATAATCAATGAATACAAAGGCTGTAAGCGCTATTACCAGCGCGTTAGCGTTATTTTTGGACCTTACTCACTTCCCTCTCTCTCTCAGCTTCTCTCGGTGTACCTGGTACCGGTGTCCCGATGCAGAATGACCTCGGTCGTTCTGTTGGCGGTTGGGTGCGCGCCATGCAGCCAATCAGAGCGCGAGAATTTAAAAAACAGCAAACAACACGTTGCGATTATTTGGAGCCTTCTGATTGGCTTGAGGAAAGTACGACTAGCCAATAATGTGGGCTGGATGGGGGCTGTTCCAAAATGTTCCAAAACGTGAGCTGAAGGTGGGCGGTCCCACAAGTAAGACAGGAGTCAGAGAAGAAGATGTCTCCCGAGCAGGGGGGGAAGCTGAATGCTTTTCTCTGTCGGCCGGGCCCGCAACCCTGCTGGAGGGGGGCAGGTCGGGGGGCAGGCTGTGTGAGCAATAATGATATAACAATATTAAAATTGATGATGAAGTCAGGGTGAAGTTTGAAACATGTCACTGTGCATCACATCAGGTAACTGACCTGTTTAGGCTCCTGGCTCCCCTTCTCTGCCAGCCAGTCCTCCAGCGAGCGGCCCTCAGCCCGAGAGCAGAAGTGCTCTCCTCTGTAGCGGCTGTGGCCATATTGTTTGGTCTTTGGCTGGCCACAGCGCTTGCACACAAAGTGCTGAAACTGTTTTTGTGGACGTTTAAAAAGTCCATCGCTCTCCTGGGCCCTTCACTGTTGCTCCTCCCTGACCTTCCTCTGCCAGGCGGTGGAGCGCGGTACAGAGGGTGCGGCGACGGCAGCAGCAGCAGAGGTTGTGGTGGAGGCAGAAGGGGTGTGTGATGTGGGCACACAAGCTTGTATGCCCACATCGTGTAGGGCGCCCACAGGAAGAACAGGCTCTGGAAGAAGGCGTGCGCGTTGGCGGGGGGCTGGGTGTAGAGGGGCCGGTCTCCGGGGGGGGGACCACCACAGACGTAGCTCGGTTCTGAGGACTGGCTGCCCACTCCCGCCTCTGGCGCTCCTGCAGTCCGTGTTTCTCTTTTATTCCGGTTGTTCCCGAATCGTCCCCCCGTCAGTGGCCTCCTCTCAGTTCTCCGCCGTCCTCCTGCCTGTGACCCGGAAATCCATCTCAGCGCGCCATCTTGTAGGACGCCTCCATTCCTAAAATGCATCTCGAGGAGCTGCGAGCGAGGATGCACGCAAGAGGTGTGCCACACAGCTGGAAGGTGGTCAAACCACCGGCCCTTCACCCATTGTGGCACATTCCTTGATGACATTTCACCTGGATACGGAGTCCGGTTTTATTGGCTCCACGCAGTTCAACTGACATGATGTTCACGGCAGCTGCTAACGCCAACAAGAACCTTCTCCAGTCAGAACCCATTTGCTGTATTTCATGTTAGTCATCCAGCCTCTTGCCCATTGTATCAGTCCACACGTGCAGTCCTGAGGCAGCTGCAGCTGATCGGTGATACTCTGTCAGTGTGTCTGTATGTCCCTTTATTTGTAGAGTACTTCTCGTGCAAACCGCTCTCGTCTCCACACAACACAGGAAGGAGGCCCAGGCAGGCCTCGGATCGGGTTTGTTTGCGGTCAATGGGGCGAGAAGCAGGGCGGCCAATCCAAAGCCTGCGTTTTCTATCATGTGATTTTGGAACCCGGAATCACAACAACAGCAGCTCCTCCGACCGTTGACCCCAGTCCCCGGGGCAGCTTGCGGAAAAGCGACAGAGCCCCAGCCGTACCACAGCAGGCCTCGCTGCGGGATTCGCCGGAGGATTCGGGGCCGACGAAGCAGTAATGAAGTCGGCGCTGCTTCACGTCACGGTGCCGTTCGCGCTGTGTGTCGCCGTGGCGAACACCGGCCTGTTCGCCGGGGTGAAGGTGGACTTGTCTTACGAGCATTATGCCGAGAACAGGGTCGACTATCTGCCCGGTTTCCTGGCCATGCCCTGTAACTGTCTGGTGAACCTGGCGTATATCTACCTGGGGCTGCACTGGCTGTTGTGGCCCAGAGGCGTCAGAGAAGCGGAACCGGGCCGGTACATGAGAGAAGTGTTCGCCCTCATGGCTGTCTTTTACGGCCCGGTGCAGTGGACGCGCCTGGCGGGGCTGCGGCACGCTCCCGCCGTGCTCGACCAGTGGTTCACCCTGCCGATCTTCGCGTGGGTTCCGGTGTGGATCCGCTTCATAGAGCGCGGGCCGGCGAAGTGGCGCGCGTCGCACGCGGCGGCGCTCGAGCTGTGCTCCCTGCTCAGCTACGGCCTGGCGCTGGCGCACGAGCGGGGCTTCGAGGTGGCGCTGGGCTGCCACGTCGCCCTTGCGGTGTACAAGGGCGTGCGCGTGCAGCTGCGGCACGGGGACGCGCGCACGCGGGCGTATCTGCTGCTCGCGCTGCTGTCGTGCGCGGGCTTCGTGGTGCTGAAGCTGCTGGACCACCGGCTCGCTCGGCACCGGCTCTTCCAGCGGCTCACCGGACACTTCTGGTCCAAAGTGTGCGATGTGCTGCAGTTCCACTTCAGCTTCTGCTTCCTGACCACGCTGACTCAGAGGGCACAGGCAAAGAGCGCGGCACAGCAGGAGTGACACCCGATCTGGGATCAGCATCTGAAGGTCTTGGAGAGCGACTTTAATCCCACTGTGATAATTCACCTCAGATTGTCCACATGGGCCTGATTCTGCCAGGATGCATAGCGCATGTAACAAACCCCGGAGCCATGCTGGGCTGCCCCACTGAAAGGATTCAAACCACAGACTCTGGCCAGTATTATACACCTGGCCTTTAGTATACCTGTACGTATTCTGCTGGCCGTTTAGGCAATCATACATACACGTTTAACCATTTTAATGATTTCAAATGTTTTCTGCCTAAATGAGTGATTTGGATCAAAAATGTAACGCGTCTTCTGTAAGCATGTCTGCTTAGAACGATCCATGCCGATAGCAGACCAGTCATCTGTTTGGAGAGTGTGTGTTTTAAGTGCCTGATCCATAAAAGGGGACCTTTCCGTCCACTGGGCCAAAGAGCGCTCGTGTTTGTGTTTCCGTGAACGCGAAGGCGCGTCGATCTTCAGGATCGGGGATGAGGCCAAACGTGCACAGGCGTGGAGCGCGTTGGGGTACGAGGCGGGCCGCGCGAACGAGGTTTTCGGACATCTCGAAAATACACTTACTCGCATCCCCCCACGTGGAAGGTGAAACGTCACGTGAGGTCAGAGTTCGCGTCATATTTTAACGTGCAATGCCGTGTCGTACCTGAGCGTCACGTGCTGTTCCTGGAAGGCAAAATTTGACACGTTGAGGCACCAAAACAAATTTCAGATTTCATATTTGTCAGCCAGCTGTTTTTGTGTGTGGAGGTGGCCTTGGAACGGCATTTCCACCTTCATGTTGGGAAATAAAATGAAACACTGGGCTGAACGGTTACAATTAGAAATCCAAAGAATAAACAAAAACATAGCGGGGGGAATGCACTGAGGGGATTTGAACTCACGGCCCCAGTACTTCTAAGATCGTGTGTGGGGGCCTGCCTATGAACGGATGCACAGCTACCGACGTTCCAAATCTTCCATCTGGTTTACCACACTGACCATCTTTTTTTTTTATTGCATTCAGTAGATGACTTTGGCACGAACAGCGGAGAATAAAATCCAATCCATTGCTTCTGGGCTGACTGCAATAGGTTACGCTCGGGCTACACGGTGACGTATAAATAACTAGTCAGCTCCAGGTGATGCTCATCAGAAGGCAAAGCGCATTGTCAGCGTTGTGTGTTCTCATTATAAATTACTGCTGCACCAGTTTCATTCTAATTTTATTCAAAGTTGGACATAGGCGTTTCAGTGTTTGACTCAATTTGGTGAAACAAAAACAGGTAAGGTGTGTCACTATCAGCTACTACCTCTGGCACAATGTCCTCTTCATACAGTCCGTGTTAAAGGTCCAGTGTGCAGGATTTAGTGGCATCTGGTGGTTAATCTGCGGTTTGCAGCCATCTGGACCCCCGCTCCCCCCCCCCCTTCCCAGGCTGCAGGGGAAACTCGAGGAAAAGCAAAAAGCAAAGTAGTCCGTTCTGGGCTACCGTAGAAACATTTCGGGTGGAAAATCCTTGCAACAAAAACAAAATGTAGCAATCTGACTTTGAACCCGTTAAATCACATATCATATCATAGGGATAACAAATGAAATCCACACATAAGCCAGTAATTACAGCCTGACGTCAGACAGGGGCAGCTGTTCATCAGCTGTGTGATTGTTGGCCCCTGGGAGCCCCCCACATGTTCACAGCTCACGTCTAGTGACAGCAGTGAGGACGGGCTCTGACGATGGTTTCCTATTGGTCCACAGCAGGGCGAGGCCCGCCTCCCGGAAGTCCTGATGGGAGCAGTAGATAAGAGGGTTCAGACCACAGTCCAGGTACGACATCACCGATGACAGCGTCCTTAACCACTTAGGTGCCGGTGACAGGTCCCGCCTGCCCAGCAGCATCAGCTGATTGGTCAATGGAGAGAAGGGAACAGGTATGGGTTCACTGATGCTTGTCCATCTACATGCGGACACAAAGGCTCGGTGTAGTGAGAGAGTGCGTGCGTCACCTCAGAGAGAGCGAAGGGGGCGTAGCAGAGCATGTAGGAGGCCACCAGCAGAGGAGCCACTGCAGACAGATCGGCTTCCGCATCGCTGAGGCCAGGAGGAAACACAGTGATGCGTTCACTCACTGCCGTACGTACTGACGTGCATGTGAACGGTGATGCGTTCCTTGACTGCCGTACGTACTGACGTGCATGTGAACGCTGACGCGTTTCCATACTGATAAACCTACTCATGCATCTATCCAGCCCCCGGGGTTAATTTCACAGGAGCTAGGCTAGCAGTGTCCCCCTGCCTCCAGTCTTTGTGCTAAGCTACGTTAAACATGTCCCGGACTTATCTTCGTGCTGGACACACAGAGACGAGACTGATATCCATCTGCTGTTTTGAACCTGTAAGACGGAAAACTACACAATTTCCCAAACATGTTGGAATGTACCTTAAAGTTCATGAATATGGGATTTTAAAATGCCAATTACAGTGATGTTTTCAAATGGCTTTTACAATTTGAGGTTTTACTCCTACCTGATTTCCTTCTCATGTACCGTACAGCAAAAATAACACAGTTCAATATGGCAGCAATAGCAACTAAAGGATCACTGGACTAAATCTGACCTGGGTCCATGTCTTAACATGAGCTAATGTTAGGTCCCCTGGCATAAACAACATGAATTACCGTATTTATAAATGCCTCAAACATCATCTGAGCAGGTTCCAGCTTGTAATGAGCTGTTCTGAGGTGGTCTACCTGTTGCAGCTCGTGCGGCAGCCGATGGCACTCAGCAGAGAGCAGAGGAAGATGAGGAGGAAGGGCAGGAAGATACAGACAGAGAAGGCACAGAGGATGTAGACCAACATGTCGGAGTAGCTGCTTTCCCAGAACACCGCGCACAGCATCTCTGCAGGGTCATACCTGGAGCAGAAAGGAAGTGAGCTGAGTCGCGTTTTAAATAGCACCTCTGAACAGCAAACTCAAAAGAAAGAACGCGACTGACATGAATGCGGACATATTAGACTCAGGAAGAGTAAAACACCATTAGATAGAAATAAAATAAGATTAAAATAGAAGCTCATAGGAAGGCAAGTCTGAACAGGTGTGTCTTTTCACGGTCCGCTGTACTTGATCCGATCCCTGTGCTTCCTTTTCCGATGTTGATGAGTGTTTTTCTGGCTGTGCAGGAATCCTCCTGAGAGGGCCCTGATGGGGGCGCCAGGTGACCTACAGGTCGCACACATGTCCCGCTTGGGGTCAAACCCAGACACGAAACGACCTCTGTGTGTCCAGCCTCGGGTCATTTTGCTGTCTCCTGCAGTGGACCCACAATGCCAGCTGTGCAGACAGGAAGACCCGGTGCTTATCATCCGAGTCGACTAGCTCACAAAGAATTTCCTTCGCGCTAACCACCGGCGACCTGGCTGCCAGAGGCGTCCCAGCTTCTCCCTCTCCTCCCTCTGTAGCTCTGCGCTTCGGTGCTGCAGAGCACTGCTGGGATAAGGTCTGCACAACCCTTAAACCCTGGATGGGAAGCACTTTGATCCACCATAGACTCTGATGAATAGGAGAGTTTGGCGATCATACACCCGAGCAGCAAGTCCATCAGCGGCAAACAGGAAAACGAACAGAGCAACGTGCAGGGCGGGCAGGACAAAGCGGCATGCCGCGGCCCGCAGAGAAGACATGAGGGAGATGAACGGAGCGGAAACACCAAGAAGACCGTGGAACGCTATACCTGAAAGCATTAAAATAAACATACTTGATCCAGGCGTAGAAAACAGGGACACTCCCGAACACCACCCCTGTCACCCAAGAAGCCAGGCAGGCTGTCACCATGACAACAAAGAGAGCCCTTCCTCTGGAGGCCATGCCAATCAGCCGCTGCACACAGAGGATGGCTGCAAAGGACAAAAAAGAAACCACATCAGCATCATCAAAGGAGTTATGGGACAGTTGCCTTCTATACTGGTCTTCTTAATGCAGCGTTGTTACCGTGGCTACTACTGTAGTACTGTCCCAAGGATGCTCCTCGTGCTCTGTTCGAGTAAAGCAGGTAGATGCATCCGAAGCCAGAGTTAACACTGCGTTTACTGGCCTCTGTGAGGGGCAGCTGGTCCATTTCTTATTTTGTATTGTTCCCTTTATATCTCCATTATTCTAAGTAAAATATACAATATCACCAGTATTAGTACTGCATTCCATTACTCCTTAGCACTTAGCATTTCCTGGCTTTTTGTTCTATGTATGAAGGACTCACACCACTCCTCAGGCCTCTTCATTTCACACAATTCGAAACGCCTTTGGTGGTTTTTTAGGTGCACGTCTCCCCCAGGGACCTGTCTCTGTGTGGGTGCCCCTTCAGCCAGTAGTTCTTAATCTCTTTTGTCCGGCATACCCCCACACCGCCTACCTCTGCACAGTACCCCTTTGACAGGCGGGATGGCTTCACGGAATTCTTTGATAATCATTCAAGGTGAGAAGAAACAGGATCCACGTCTGCGCGTGTGAAACTTGGATCAGTACATCTTCGATTATCTGATGAATGGAAGCCTTAGTGTAGGACTGTTACTGTATGGAGAACAAGATGAGGCGTGTCGGAGTGTTTACGGGGCTGTGCGGTACCTATGCTCCCTATAGAGGAGGTGATGAAGGCAAACTTCAGCAGGCTGACGACCTCGCACCACGGGGACCTCTGACCTCCTGTCAGCATGGCCAAAAGGGAGCCGGAGATGATGAGGAGGGAGCAGCCTTCACAACACAGTGGTTCATAATCAGAAATGATGACATGTCAACACTGTCCTGAATGTGTTACAATACTAGAATCAAATGAAAAGATGAGGTGGGCTGAGAGACAGTGGGACACGCCAAGAAAGGAAATTACACCATATAATGTCAGCGTAAGTTATACCTAAATCTGACAAGGTGAGACTGATGAAAGGAAGCCAATAATGACAGCAGAACTGACCCCTGCACTGAAAGGGAAAGACAGAAGAAGGGAAGTGAGCATATGTTGAGGTCACACAGACACGAGTCAGCCGAAACCTAAACATTGAATTCATTTCACCCGTGGCCCATTATGGTCCTCAGACACCACTAACACGAGCACTGTTTCACGCCAATATAAGGAACAACCTTACCATGACTTTGACCAGCAGAGCAAGACAGTTTCCCACAACTCCCATGACCATCTCCAGCGCCAACACGGCCACCAGCAGCCACTTCTCTGCCTCTGGCCACGGATTTTCCGTGAACACAGTCCCGTTAAACCACTCACTCACTGGAAGACAACGAACACGGAGCAGTTTAAGATCAGTGGTAAGGCGGAATTCCTGTGCCAAGTTCTTAACTTTTACGGAGGAGCGACAGAAAGCATCCTGACTGGAAACATCCCGAACTGACATGGGCTGTGCTCGGCCCAGGCCCGGGGGGCTCTGCAGCGGCTGATTTAAACCCGCTCAGAAGATCAGGGGCACCAACCTGCCCAAAGGGCACTGAAGGACAGGCGTTCCCGCTCTAATAGGGGCCTTTCTGTGCGGCGATTGAGTCCACGATGGTTGCATGATGAAAACCTTTGGAAGACATCTTGATACTCTTTCTGTCAAACTTAACTCAAACTTCAGCATCACTTACGCTGGAGGCATTTAAAGCCTTTATCCAAGGGCAAATTATCCGGAACACATGACATGAGAGAAGAGTGCGGGACTGTGCCAGATTTATTTTTTTATTCAATA
Organism: Coreoperca whiteheadi; assembly: GCA_011952105.1. Lineage (NCBI taxonomy): Eukaryota > Metazoa > Chordata > Actinopteri > Centrarchiformes > Sinipercidae > Coreoperca > Coreoperca whiteheadi. Next base: position 33,885,592 of record CM022472.1, on the reverse strand, counting down.
TGTCTAACCGTCCTTGGGGGGGCTATTCCAGCCCGTAACGGTAGCCACGGCCTGTTCACCCTCAGATAGCAGCTAAACCATCCTCAGCACCCCACCATGTAAAACAGTATTTATTCACTGATCTACTGTATATACTTTTTTGAGCAGCATAAAGGGAACTACAGAACCAAATCTCATTATACAAACCTGTGTTGCAAAATGATCAATACAGCTATCTTGTATCTTGCAAATAAAGACAACAAATGTGTGAATTTACAGCTTAGTAAATGTATATATATGTATGTACACATACAGTATATACAGAGATGGGTGTACAATGCGATAATCCAGAAGACAAAGAGAAAGCAACTGATGGATGGTCTGAGCGGGAGCGCAGGAGGCGGCTGCTTTAGTTGACGCTGGCGCCGTATTTTCCTTAGTTACCAGCAACTGAATGTAAATGACAGTGAGCGGGCGAGATGGTCTCAGCCTAATGACATCCGGGGTTGGGTAAATCCCAACCTCAATCTTACAGTATCTGATATTTGATAGAGAAAAGGCTACACTTACTTGTACTGTGAGCCGCCAGTCCACAGCCTTCAGCAGTGGTTACTAGGTGTTTGTAGTGGAGAGCTCACATGGAAGTGTCATCAAAACCATTTTCAATTAAAATTCACATGCTCCATTTAACTCAACTAGAATGGCTCTGACGCATGTTGTGCCTGCAATTCAGCTCCTACTACTTCTAACTACTACTACTACTACTACTATCATTATCCTGTAGGTGATGGGAACATCAACAGTCAGGAAAAGAAGCTACTATTAGGAATCAAATGCAAATAATATGGCAAACAATGTGTCTTTAAACTGTAGTAGGAACACGGAGTTATTCCTCTTTTAAATCAACTGTACAGTTGTATTTTAACAGCGTTATGACAGAATTACAGCCACTAATACTTTTGCTGCCACTGTCACTGCTGCTGCATCTGACCCTACAACGATGACCTGGTAAGAGGTCAAATGTCTCTTAATTAATAAACCCTCCGACACTCATATAACCTCCTTATTCTTATTAATAATGGTTGTAATAGTTGTATTACTGGTAGTGTGTGTCGCAGAGTTTTTGAGCCCATGGTTCAACCCAGACCCGGGCTGCAGTCAAATAGTCTTTCTTGCTTAGGTAGGTTCCTGCGTGAAATGACCCGGAAGTATCTAAGTGGCAAACAGGCGCAGGACTTTCCCCCGGGAGACCGGGGTTCATGTCCCGTGTGAGAACAAGCGTGAAGGTTGAGCTGTTTTAAGTTCCAATTCCCGTCACGTCCGCGCACGCTGTGCTTGTCGCGTGTGTGTGGGCAAGGCTGTGGGCCCAAACGCAGGACTCAGACCTCGGGGTAGAGGTGGGTGTGTTTGTTGGGGAGTCAGGGAAACGCAGGAGAGGGGGAGGCCGGAGGCTGGGGATCCAGAGCTGAGTGGGACCACAGGGAGCACGACGCTGTGGAGGTGTTCCGCGGGAGAGTGGAGAGATCCAGAGGGAAGAGTGGAGGAAGTGGTGAGAGGATGGAGGAGAAGAGGGCAGGTAGATGAGTGGTGATCCTGAGGCAGAGAGAATACAGGTTAGTAAACGCGACAGACATTATATACCCTTTCTAAGACCGGGAGCATGGGCCGCAGAACTCGGGTGAACAACTATCAGGCGACGCGTGGGTGAGCAGCCAGGGTAGATAGACTGGAGTGGATGAGTAGACGGAAGTCAGGTGTGTAGCAGGGAGGCGGCCACGCCCCCAGGAACACGCACAGACAGACAGGGGAATGACAGGAGACACCAGGCAGGGGAAAACAGGCAGGTTGCCGTGGTAGCAACTTGCCAATCACAAGGTAGCCACGCCCTAAAGCATGCCCTGATTTATCATCTATTTCACTCTAAATGGGACCATGATTTACAAAATGAACAATGTGCTGTGTGACTATTAAAGGATTACCAGAGCGGATTCAGAAAGAGCCGAACCCTAACCCCGCTGTGTTTAGAGAGCGAAATTAGAAAAGCTCAAACCAAGAAAGCATAGTGTCTGGGTTTTCTGACGTTGAGAAGACATACGACATGTTGTGGGAACAGGGATTAATTATTCAATTAATTCAGATGGGAATAAGAGGGAGAATGTATAGTTGGATTAAGAACTTTATAACTGAAAGGTGGATAGCAATAAGAATAGGCAAAGAAGTTAGTACCAAGTATTTAGTGGAAAATTGAACACCTCAAGGGAGTATAGTTAGTCCAGTTTTCAGTAATGATGAATGAAGTGTCTGGTAAAGTTGACAGGTCTACACAGTAAGTGCTGCTTTATTTGCAGATGACGGCGTTAAGTAGAAAAGGGGAAGAAATACAGAATATAGAGTTAGGAAGATGCAAGAGGCAACAGGGGAGGTAGCGGGTTAGGGGCTGGAATGGGGTTTAGGTTTTCTGTGGCAAAAACCAAAGCAGTTTGTTTTACAAAAAGCAAAATTCAGCAACAGATTCAAAAAGAAACTTTATGAAAAAAAGTGGCGGAGTGTGTTAAGTATCTCGGGTTGGAAAATACATATAGAGACAATTGCTGAAAACTGTAAAAGAATACTGAATGTTGTAAGATGTGTGAGAGGTCAGTGATCAGTGTATGCATGTTGGCCATTCTTTTAGCCCACGAGTGGAAAGCAAACCATAAGCCAAACAAAGTGTTAACGGGGTCAGACTCAACCAGGGCCGGGGCCAGAAGCCTGACAGGACATAAGGCAGGAGTTATCGGGAAATCCATCTGGATTCCAGCCCATATCAGAGTGGGAGGAAACGAGTTGGCAGACAGTTAAGCAAAAAGTGCAACAAAAAATCTGAGGTAGATATGGCAGTAAGTAGTAGTAAAGTGGAGTTTAACAGCATAATCAAAGCAGAAATGGAAAAGAAGTGGCAGGAGGAGTACAGTACACAGAAGAAGGCATATCATTATCCTGTTCTGCTGTTTGCGTTGTTGTGGAGCGGAGATTCGTAAGCCACTAAACAGCTGTTCGCCAACCGCCATAAAAAATGACTGAAGCAGTCAGCAGAAGAAGAAGCAGTCACTCAGGTCACATGGGGGGTACAACAATCAGAAAGAGACGAATGCTAAAGGTATGGCAAGAATACTGGGACATAAGTGATACAGGAAGACGTCTTTATAATATCCAAAAACAGGTCGGGTTGTGAAGAAGGCTGGGCAGGAAACGAAAGGAGTCAGTACCCGCCTCAGGATAGGACAAACTCATTAACACCCAACTGTGGTCATCCTGAATCTGTCCAGCATGTGCTGCTGGAGTGCAGGGCCTACGAGGACTGACGGCAGCATTAAAGAAAGCTAAGCTAAGCTAAGCAGGGAACAGACTTGGAGATGCAGCACGGGGAACATACAGTCACCTGATTAAATACCGGAAGGAAACAGGGTTAGTAGAGAGAATTTCATTTTAGTTTTTTGTCTGCCGAGCTCCTGTTCCATACTCCAGTCCGGTAGGTGGCGGTAATGCACCTGCAGGCGGGTTGCCAACCGCCAATCAAATACAAGAAGAAGACAGTCCATGACGTTATCACGTTGCGTGTCTTCCTGTACACGCAGGGTCCGTTCCGCTAACAGTCCGCTGTTCTGGTTCAGAAGGCCAAATAGCGTATTTCGGTAAGTTTAAGATAATTTCAATTCATAAAATCGTATTGCCTATTATGTTCTTTTTGCGTCACATCAGCTGGTTGATTCGTCATCATGTATATCTTATCGTGGAAGGACTACAGTTGCCTTTAATTCGCCCCACGCGACCTTTGTGCAAAAGTCCTTGACAGTGACGTTACCTGCAGAGCTCTAGCCTGGCTAACGTTGCTGGTCAGCGCTAGCGCCGCAGTAAACCCGGACCTTTCACGGAGTAAACCCAGCTACCATCTGCTGTGCCCGGTGCAGCCGTGCTGAGCCGCAAAGTCCAGCGCTCAGGCGGGTGTTCGGTTGGCTAGCTACCGCAGTAGCGTTAAGTTACATCGGTGTTCGCGTGGGTCGAGAATTCCAGGCCGTGGTGACGTGAAGGGTTCACATCAGGGTCGGTTTGCGGTGCCTCAGTGTGTGCCTTTATGACAACGTGCGATGGCGTTAGCAGCGGAGAGACTACCGTTGCATCGGCGTGCACAGCAGGGCATGGTCACCGGTTTCGCCGTTCCGTAGCTAAGTAAATTGTTTTTGCGTTGCGGAACGGTAGCAGGTTTGAACTCGCAACCTTACGTTAACAGTTCGGAAGAGGGCTCGTGCTACCTACAACGTCGCGAGGGGTTCGTGTAACGTTACTTAAACATGTCCAGGCCGGGTTTGCTTCAAATAATAGACTACATATACTACGCTGTAACGCCAGTGACGGGCGGACGGAGCTGTGGGGCTTTCTGGGAGACCACTGTCTGTCTGTTAACTCCGCCAACACAGCGGCCTCTGGTGGCTGCACACCGCAGCACACCGCGCTCATGGTCGCACCTGTGTGGGCAGGTGGAAGGCCAAGAAGCCTGCGCGCTATTGGGACACCTGTTCATATTAAATGTTGCTGTGCAGTGCGTTACAGTAAAATAATGAACCTCAACGGTTGCTATTGATGTGAGTTACTTTTACTCCATTGTTACTCGGCATCAGGAGGAGCGACGGAATCCCATTTCTCAGTTGGTCTCCTCTCTTGGCCGCAGAGTCTAGCTGTCGGGCCGAATGAAGCGCTTTCCGAAGCAGCAGCAGCAGCAGCAGCAGCGACGCGTGAAGCTTCGGACGCCATCGGCCACGTGACGGTGTTCGTTCGGCCCAGTGTGGCTTCACGGGCGCGAGGCCAGCTTCGGAGCCCCGTGTCTCCACAGCGCAGCGACGCAGTCGCTCTCTTGTAGGGCTGCAGCTATCGACTCTTTTTGTAATCGATTAAGCTAGCACTTAATCGATCAATTAATCGGATAATTTTTGTGTGTGTGTTTTTAAACAACCAAAACAAATAATGCATAATGAAAATGATGTGGCTGTGAAATGATCAAGCATTTGCTTTTATTTCTAAAAAAACCGAGGTATTGATTGCAACTCCAACATTTGGCTCCAAACTAAGCCTGTTTATTGCAATTTTTACCCATTTAGTGTTTATAAGTGCCAGTCCCAACAATTATATAACGATGCAGTTAAGTCAACTAAAACATGTCAAACTATGAATCCAAACTTAAATAGTAAAGGCCATTTGGCCTTAGTTTTGTGTGTGTATACGCGCGTTTGTGTGAGGAAGAGTGGCGCCCCAGTCAGACGAGTTGCCTCATTGCAGTTTGGTACGGCAGAAATACAGACATTCATTTTGAGCAGAACGCCGTTGAAAAACCACATCACACAGCATCACGTCCCGGTGTTTACAGGGAACGCACGCTGACATTACTGTTGCGTGGCTACATAAAGGTTTCAGCAGATGTGATGCACTGCTGCGATTGGTCTGACTGGCGCCTGAGAGAGAGAGAGAGAGAGAGCGAGACGAGGGTGCATCAAAGCTAAACATCATATGTAGTCAAACGGCATCATGACATCGCTACAAATACAGCGCAGGATTAAAATCAGCCAACAGCAGTGTACAGGCTCAGGCTGCGTTACCTTGTTTCAGCGACGCTTGGTGAAATGTGAACGTAATGATCCCAAACTTAGACTTTCTGTGCCGTTAATGGACGTTATCTTTACTCGCCGCCATCGCGCCAACTCAGTTCAAAATGTATCACGCGCTGTGGTGTGCGGCCCGTGTGACTGAAATCGCTGCGTGTCCTAGGAATTGAACGAGGCTTCGAGGCCAGCGTTTCTGCCTCGAGGAATTTTTGTAACCGAGTAACTCGATGACTCGTTTCAGCCCTACTCTCCTGCTCTGTAACGGTTTCTCGTTGCTCTCTGGTTTCAGCTTCGAAGACGGGATGGCTGCGACTCTGCGTTTACTTTACTCCGTGTCGAGGCCAGGTAAGATTTCTCAGCTCGAGGAACAGAAACCTATTCAGCCGCACTCGCAGCGATACTAGTGATAGGAGTACAAATAGATGAATACAATACTCCAGTCCAGCTATATGATGCGTGGAATGAGAACTTCTGTTAAGATTTGGCGCTATTTAGGTAAAGAAATATAGGCTATGGGAGGTATTACGGCACCTTGCACTACAGCGATCTCCATGATAATGCACTTTTTAATTTATCTTCACCTTCAGGCACTTTTGTGGCCGGCCAGAATCTGGTGAGGTCCTTCAGCGTGTCCACACAGAGGGAAGGATTCAGTAAGTACCGCGACAACGCACAAATGACGATTGGCGGGTTAGCCAGCTGTCCTCTGGCTCCATGCATTCTGAAAGCAACCCTTTGGCCAGGAAGACCTTATCAGACATAAACTGCTTTTCTCTTCCGCCGTCCACTCCTCCCTGCTCTGGCAGCACAAACAGTCTAACGTTACCTTTTTAGCTGTGTGACATGTTCACAGAAATCAGAAACCCTCACTCTGTAGCAAATGGGCACATCTGAATTTGTACGCTTAGCCTTCGCCCTACTTTTGCAGCCCCCCTCCAGCGAAACCTCTGATCGTCCCCTTGTTGCATTCACCTGTGCCGACCTTAAATCTCACGTTCGCACCCGGTGCCATGTACCAGCAGGCTCTCTGGTTAGCGGACAGCTCACAAACAAGGCTGTCCCCGATTCCAATACTTTAGGTCCAAAAATTATTTCTTTTTTTGGTGCTTCAACCTTTAATTTGCAGAAACACGATCTCTGTGCCTCCGTCGCGTTCTCCTGAACGTAATCTCTGAGGAACGCGTCGATGGAAGTTCTTTAACTTTGGCAAAAAGCTCCTCTTGGACTCCGTGACCGGATTAGAATTCGGTGGTCGAGAGCCAAGGCCACTGTGACCTCGCCGTGAGTCGGACAGGGGACACCTTTGGCCGCAAACTATGTTTTTAGCCATCATTTCCGAATGCTTCGTGCGGTTCCAGATGCCACCCACGTTGGTACAGAGACGACACCAGCACAGCCACGCCGCCTTTCACTTCCTGCCGCCTTCTCAGTGTCGAGCACCATGGTAACAACGTGACGCTGCCATTATTCTGACAGATACTGCGATGGGATTCACGATTAGCGGGAATGATGGTTTTTGCATCGCACTTTTAATTTTCAATAAAAAAAACTATTAACTCCTGATATATTTGTTGGGGTCGGTACCACACAAACAGGTTTTCTTCCATCTGGATCGGCATCAGATGCACGTCAATGTGTTTCACCGGCTCAAAGTTCACTCTGCTTCCTCTGCCCTGCCAACTTTCTGACTGCAGGTTTTAGTTTTGCTGCTTAAATGGGTCCCAGATATCTGCTGGGACATCGCTGCGCCATGGAAACCTTTAAAACGACTGATAACTAAAGCCAGCGCGCCTACATCAGCACAACACGCGCTAAAGACAGATTGGGATCAGAGCCGGTCACCACGGCACATACACATATTTTTACCCAGCTGTTTTGGAATCAGATTTCAGGCGTTCCAGTGGACGTGTTGAGTCGCACTCGACAGATTGAATCTGTCCCACGTGCAGTAAGCGGTACACAGCAGCTCGCTCCCCTGACACTGTCTGTGTGTGCAGAGTACGTGAATGCCCAGGAGCTCGCCACAGACGTGAAGTCCATCACAGACCGAGCTGCTCAGACGCTGCTGTGGACCGAGCTCTTCAGAGGTCAGCTGAACTTCACACACAGAAACACACGGTGGCTTTCAGCTGGCTGTCTCCGAACGCAGATCCGGAAGGACGAGTAGGCTTCCGTAACAGAGGGACTAAGACTCTTGTTGGAGCTGAGGGTTCATCAACCAGCAATGAATCTGCCAGTAGTCGTGACAACCGTAATGAATGCCGAGGCCTTGATAAAAGGGTGCTTTGATGTTGTAATTATTAACACTGTCCTGCTCAGCTCCACGGAAACAAATACAGATTTGTCTCTTTATTCCTCGTCTTTCCTGGAGTCGTTTGGAGATTAGCCACATGTTCACAGTTAAAAATGCTTCATGAAGTACGTTTTCATTGCATGTCCACAGTAAATGGGACCACATAGGGTCTCCAGAACCTGGACGTTCCGCTGTCATTGCGAAGTGTTCTGTGTTCGTGGCATCTGCATGTGTGAGTTTGCCAAATGTTCTTTGAACGCCTGTGTTGTGATGTCAGGTCTGGGCATGACCATGAGCTACCTGTTCAGAGAGCCCGCCACCATCAACTACCCGTTTGAGAAGGGCCCGCTGTCGCCTCGCTTCCGGGGAGAACACGCCCTGCGCAGGTAGGACGAGCGTCATGTGACCGACTCTTGTGTGTTGAAAACACAGCCCGTGCAGCGTGATGTCAGTGGGATGGATTACAAACCAACAACCAGGCGGCGGTTCCTTCAGCATCCTCGTGTCACCGTGGTGTTAGGAAAAGTCACTGATTGCACGCTGCGTCTGCAGTACGAGACAGTGCCCTCTACATATCGAGTCCCTGCAGGGACGGGAATGATAAAACTTGAATATAATCCGCTCTCTAATGCCTGAGAAACAGTGTCACACGTGGCATTTTAAATGCTGCGCATAACTGTAGACGCTCTGGACTCAGGGCCGCGGCGCCTGTAGCTAGTCTCACAGAGCAAGGCTTAGGGTTAGGCATGTGTGACACAGTGTAATGTTAACAGCACTCTAGCTCAAACCCTAAAGTCTTTGTAATGATGTTGCACAGGTACCCTTCAGGAGAGGAGCGCTGCATCGCCTGCAAGCTGTGTGAAGCTATCTGCCCCGCCCAGGTACACACACACACACACACGCTGCCATAATGCTTTCCCTAACCCTAACCATCCCAACGAAATGGTGGGCATTTAGCTGTGAGGGTGAAGGTAACCCTGACCTCAGCCGAATCGTAACATTGACCCTAAAACCCGTCTCCACCCGTGGGCGGCGCAGCCTTTGTCCCCACAGTGACGCAAGTCCGCACCGGGATGCAAGAACATGAAACACACGCACAGCACAGCACTACATGCGACTTGATATCATCAGGTCTTCTTTTTAATATGAACAAGACGAAACTACTGGGGCTCAACCTTGAAACCACAAGTCTTTCCTGTGAAGAGCACGTGGAATGTGTGATTACATCCTGTTTGTGTCCCTTGTGGATGAATGTAGGCATTTATATTCAGTGGAAATACTAGAAAAGAGTGAGGTAGAGCTCTCAGTGTCTCACCTCCTGCGACAATGTGTGTGTCCAGGCCATCACCATCGAAGCAGAGACCCGTGCTGATGGCAGCAGGAGGACGACTCGCTACGACATCGACATGACCAAGTGCATCTACTGCGGCTTCTGTCAGGAAGCGTGTCCCGTGGACGCCATCGTAGAGGTGCGTATGTGGTCCTGGGTTACAGTGCACACCGCCACACAGGGTGTCTGCCGGCCCTCAACCTGTTCACACTTAGATTCAGTGTTTCATGTCGCACGATCATAGGGAAACTTCTTTAAACAAGCCCGTGTCTTCCACCTGACGTTCACAGCGTGGTCTTGCGTTTAATCTCTCTTCTTTCTTCAGGGTCCTAACTTTGAGTTTTCCACTGAAACCCATGAAGAACTGCTGTACAACAAGGAGAAGCTCCTCAACAACGGAGACAAGTGGGAAGCCGAGATAGCTGCCAACATACAAGCTGATTACCTCTACCGATAGACCCCCCCCC
>CM022472.1:33864315-33875862 GCA_011952105.1 Coreoperca whiteheadi | reverse complement strand
ATGGGAGGTAGAACAGCACACACAGATAAACACACTTACACACACACACAGTGTACAGTTAGCACATACCAGCATAACCTCGCACACTCAGACGTCCATATTGTACATACTGTAAGAAGACCGACTCAGCTGGGCTTCAGGGTTGGATTTGGGTTTGCCGACGCATCATTAATTTCAAGCCAAACATTAGCAGCCCTTCCTGTGGTGTCCGTGTCCTCCCCTTCTGATATGATGAATATACTTTGATGTGTTTCGGAGTTTTACCGTGCCATTGTCTGGATTACATATTTATTGTAGAACGATGAATACTACAGCGGCTGTGTGCGATGAGTGTCCCGCAGTGGAGCTGTCACAGCACGGCCCAGTCTGAGCACCCGGTGCGGGCCGTGCGCTTGTGTCTGCACAGTCCCACTGAACTAAAAAGCAAGGAGACGGCGTCACGCTGGGACAGTTTCGGTGCCGTACACTGATGGCGGATGGCAGACTTCATCCTGGATTGATTCTGATTCGGATGTCTGACACAAGCACATGGGTGGTTTTATTGTCTTTGTGCTGCCTGACACCCTGACTCAAATAATAAAAAGATTAAAAAAAACCCAGAAATTCTAAATGTGTTGAGTGTGAAAGTTCCACGTCGACTTTGGGGAAAAGTAGACAAAAAAGAAAAGTGCAACAGTTCTCCACATCTCAAGGTCACCACACCGTTGATGAAGCGTGTGGCCCCCATGATGTGTGGTGAAAGCTCTGGAAAAAGCCAGTAAGTGGACCTGGAGTTAAGAGGGATTTTTTTTTTTTTGCTATAAAACAGATTTAAAGATTGAATCAGGTGTTTGAAATATTTTATAGTTGATCCCGGCTTCCCCCAGCCCACGTGCTGAAGTGTTTGTTGATTTCTATGGATCCCATTAGCTGAAAGTCTGTGCAGTCAGCTGGTCTTCCTGGGGCCCGTTCTTAAATTGTACATCACAACATTACAATCGTCACAGTAAATGAAATATACACGAGTGCACGTTACATATAGATACTCAAACATAAAATCTGGTTTTGATCCATAACGGGACGAAACATCCATACAATATGATTTATAACGTTTAAGAACCTACATCAACACATAACACCGTAAACTTCTTTCAAATGACAGCTTATTACAAAGCTGAAGTACCTCAATGGGCATATTATTCCAGATGACACTAGCCCTGAAATTAGTGTTTGGATAGGGGTCATTATGGGGCCATTGTTTGCCTTTCTGGTGTCGTGATTATGCACAGATTTATAATACACTATTTGATGAAACAGAAAACGAGGCCTTTTCATTGTCAATCATGATGCTTAGAGTAACTATTGTTCTTTGGTTTAAAATGAGCCATGAAAGAGTGGAATACTCGGTTCTAGAATAATCGATTGTCTTATCAATGGGATAATTTTCCCTTACTTCCTCAGAGTGGGATAATCCCACTCATTATGCACTGATTAAATATATAACACAACGGAGCAGCTATATATTCAGCTGTTTTATTACAAACTTGGCTGTCCAAGTTGTCAATGCCTGGACAATCGTGTTGGAAGAGATTTTTACAGGGCCATCACTTCTGCAGTTTGCACACAATTAAAGTTAAAGTTACATACTTTATCAGGCATGATTTCATTTTTGACAGTAATTCAAATCTTGTGCTCCAAAGCCTTTTCTTAAATTACTAACTCTATTTGTAAAATAATTATTAAAATAGTCGGCAATATCTTTGGATTTTGTTATAAAACCTCCATCGGGCTCTACAAAAGAAGGGGATGCATTTCTATTTCTACCCATAATTTCATTTAGGATATGCCAAAGCTTTTGGCCATCGTACTTAACACTGTCAATTCTGTTTCTTGTTTCTTTTATTCATTTTAGTAGCTCGGTTCCTTAATTTGCAATATTTGAACCTGTCCTGTGATAATCCGTTTTTTTTCACAGCCAATTGTTTTGCTTCTCCTCTTTGCTTCATCATGTCTTTCAGCGTTGAATCATTCGACCTTGCAGTGTGCGTTTTTATTACCATATTTTTCACTGGTGCATATATATTAACAATAAATCATACTCATAAAAACGGCCAAGGAAGCTCCAGGGTTGTGGCCACTGTATACATCTTTCCAATCGACATGTTTTACCTCACCCACAATCTTTTCAATAGTAGATGCTTTTTAAAACCTTTTAAATGTACCAAAATTAGCTTTAGCTTTAGGAACTTTAGCTTTCTTGTTAACAGCAATAAGATTATGATCAATAAAACCAAACCTATGATCAATAGATTTTGCTGTTGTAATGCCCGCCTTATTGCTAAAGATTCTTGTTGGCACATTAACTATACGATGTAGATTACAGGCACTTATATAGGAAAATCATTTCTTTTTCTTTGTACATCTTTCATCATTCCAATCAATGTTCATCTCTCCTAACAGGTAAAGTTCACAATTAACATCAGAGGCATTATCAATAATTTCACCTAGGCATGTCAGATAGTCCACATGTGCATCAGGAGGTCTATAACTGCATCCCACAAGCACTGGTTTCCTATAAGGTACATAAAGTTTCACATATATAGCCTCAATGTCGTAACATATTAAATTTTTTTTAACTACAAGGAATGTTGCTTTGCACAAAAATGGCCACACCAACACCAAATTTATTTCTATCCTTTCTAAAAATGTTAAAACCTTTAACTGAAAATTCAGAATTTAGAATGGAGCTGTCGAGATGTGTCTCAGACAGGGCTAATATATTAATTGAATACTTGTGCACTAAATTATGAATGTCTGGTATTTTATTCCTTTTACTACAAATGTTCAAATGTGCCAAAACCAAACCTTAACTAGTTTTGGTTGTACACATTAGTGTGATATAAGGAATATAGCTTCAAACATGTCAAAAACATAATACTTATACGTTACAATATGTCTTGATTCTGTATCCTTTCCTCTCTAGGCAAAATTACCAATTTATCATACCTTAGTATTGCCTTTTCACCCTGGGCTCTATCAGCTTTAATTTTGGGCCACAGTTCCTTTCTTTTCTGAAGCACAGCCCCGGAGAAATCGTACCAGGTTACGTAGGTAACCATAGTTCCCTGATAGGGAACAAGACGCTGCGTCAGCTGACGCTATGGGGAACACCTTCAGCGTGACGGCCTCTGAATCTCTGTAACAACTTAGACCAATCTTGATTGGGTTTAACGTCAACACGTGACGCACGCCGGCGGAACCGGAGGTATAAGGGGAGCCGGCTTCACTGTTGTCGTCAGCCTTCTGATCGACTGAAGCAAGCCGCTCACAGGCATGCCGGAAGTATGGCAGCGAGACGCAGCGTCACGTTCCCTATCAGGGAACCATGGTTACCTACGTAACCCGGTACGTTCCCTTTCAAGGGAACTTCAATGCTGCGTCAGCTGACGTTATGGGGAACGCAGTACCAACTCCGCCATGCTGAAGGGATGCCTGTCAAGAGTGTGAAGCCAGCAGGGCACACTTCAGGACAAGAGAGCCACAGACGGCGGTCTAGGCTGTAAAATCTCACAAAAGTGTGAGGCAAGGACCATCCCGCAGCATCGCATATATCAGAGAGGGGGGTTCCCGACCACCAAGCTCTGGAGGATGCCATGCTCCATGTGGAGTGGGCTCTGATCGACAGAGGTGAAGGCAAACTGTGCACCTCGTAAGCCGAAACGATAGCCTCAACTATCCATCTGCTAATAGTATGTTTGGAAGCCAGGCAGCCCTTACGAGGGGGCCCGAAGCATACCAGCAATTGGTCCAAATTGCACCACTGGGATGTCCTCCGGACATAAATCTCCAGGGCTCTGACCGGACAAAGCAGTTGCAGCCTCTCACCTTCCCATCCCGCCGATTCTGAAGGAGGATGGAATGCCTGCAGGACTACCGGCCGGGCCACCTCAGTGGGTACTTTAGGTACATAACCCGGCCTGGGATGCAGGATGGCTCTAACTGCGCCTGGAACGATCTCCAGGTTAGCAGGAGCCACTGACAGGGACTGCAGATCTCCCAGTCTCTTGAGAGTCATGGCCAGCAAAAATGCCATTTTTAAGGCCAGACACCTGTCTGATGCATCGTCCAGTGGCTCGAACGGTGCTGTGGTCAATCCATCCAGCACCACCGTCAGATCCCACGGAGGGACTCTGACTCGAACCGGCGGCCTCATCCTCAAGGTGCCACGAAGGAAACTGGTAACAAAGCGGTGCTTCCCAAGCAAGCAGCCATCCACCAAACTGTGGAATGCTGCAATCGCAGCCACATACACCTTTAGTGTAGCGGGGGAGAGTCCAGCCGAAAACCGGCCTTGGAGAAACTCCAGCACTGAAGCCATCGGGCAGTGAACTGGTTCAAGATGGCGCTCCAGGCACCATTTCATGAAAATTTTCCACTTGTCCGCACACAGTTTCCTCGTGGAAGGGCCTCTAGAGTGTAAGATGGTCTCAACTACCTCAGTAGAGATACCGGCAGCTCGGAGGTGGTCCCCCTCAGGGGCCAGACCCACAGCTTCAATTTCACAGCTTCTCCCACGGGGGGCCTTCCAGGAGGGCTACCAGGCCCAAGAACCAGATTCTGGTGGGCCAGAACGGGGCCACGAGCAGCAGCTGGGCCCCTGTTCGGCGAACTCTCTCTAGAATCCCCCGGGAGCAGAGCAATTGGGGGAAAAGCGTAAAGTCGTAGCCTCGGCCACAGCTGCGCCATGGCATCCAGCCCCAGGGGCGCTGGATACACAAGGGAGAACCAGAGGGGGCAGTGAGCGTTGTCCGGGGACGCGAACAGGTCCACCGAATCGCCTCCATATCATCTGCACCGTCTCGGGGTGCAGTCTCCATTCCCCGGGCCTCGGCCCCTGCCTTGACAGGATGTCTGCTCCCACATTGAGGTACCCAGGTATGAAGAGTGCTCTGAGAGAAAGCAACTTCCCCTGGGACCACAAAAGGATCTGGCGCGCCAGTTTGCACAGAGGGCGCGGCCTCAGACCGCCTTGACGATTTATGTAGGAGACCACCACTGTGTTGTCGGAGCGGACAAGCACGTGGTGGTCCCTGAGGTCTGGAAGAAAGTGCCGTAAGGCCAACAAGACCGCTCGCATCTCCAGGCAATTTATGTGCCATAGATGCAGGGTCAACCACAGACCTCGGGCTGTGCGGCCTTCCAAAAGCCCCATCCGGTGCTGGAGGCGTCCGTCGAAAGTGTGCGACGGTGGTACACCATTCCCAGTACTGGGCCCTGGGTCAGGAACACCCGTTGTCTCCACCTGTCTAAGGCGCGCATGCACCTGCGTGTAACCTTGATCAGGTGAAAAGGATTTCCCCTCGGGGAAAATCCGGCGTCCCTGAGCCACCACTGCAGCTGCCTCATGTGCAGCAATCCAAGCGGAATCACGGTGGATGCTGCAGCCATGAGGCCTAACAGTCTCTGAAACTGAAGTGCAGTGAGATGTCGGCCTAGCTGCACTCTGAGTACCATGGTAAGGATTGACTCGACGCGTGCAGGAGACAGTTGTGCCCGCAACGCGACGCAACTACTCCTAGGAACGTAATCCTTTGTGTTGGAGTGAGCGTGCTCTTGCTCGTGTTGAGCCTCAACCCCAAGCACCTCAAGTGCGCAACATCTCGATGCTGTACTGCGATGAGACGAGACTGGGATAAAATCAACCAGTCATCCAAATAATTGAGGATGCGGATCCCCTGGAGTCTGAGAGGAGCCAGGGCGGAATCCATGCACTTCGTGAAGGTGCGGGGGGAGAGTGCTAGGTTGAAGGGAAGCACCCGATATTGGTAAGCTTTGCCCCCGAAAGCGAACCGCAGGAACTTCCAGTGTCCCGGAATGACAGAGACATGGAAGTAAGCGTCCTTCAGATCAATCGTGACAAACCAGTCCTCGGACTGAATTTGACTCACAATCATAGGGATCGTCAACATCTGGAACCGAAACCTCCTCAGAGGCTGGTTCAGGTGATGAAGATCTAAAATGGGGCGCAGACCACTGTCTCTCTTTGGAACTATAAAGTACTGGCTGTAGAACCCGGTATGCATCTTGCTGTCGGGGATCTCTTCTATGGCCCCTTTTTCAGGAAAGAATGAATTTCCTGCTCCATCACTTGTGCTTGTACTCGGTCGACCCTTGTTTCCAGGATTCCTCTGAGTCCCGGGGGTCGAGACCGGAACTGAAGCGTGTAGCCTTGTCGGACGGTGCGGAAAACCCAGTGCGACACGCCGGGTAACGCTTCCCAAGCGGGCAGAAAGTTCCTCAGGGGAACCAACCGCTCGCGGCTGGTGCCTGGGGGACCAGGAGAGGCAGCCTCTGTTACCCGAAGCACTGCAGCGGTGGGAAATCCCCAAGGATCGGCATGTACATCCCGAATCTGCGATGTGAGAGCTGCGGTATCCCGAAGTGCCAAAGCGGCGGGATTTAACCGGGAATGAACGTCTACAGGCCTCTCTAGAGGACGCAACTCTGGCCTGACTGCTGCACGGCCGTGCAGGTCAAAAGGCAGTGGTTGCACGGAACTCGCCACGCCCCGAAGCGCCACCGTCGGCGGGGTGAGGAGGTTGAGTTCCCGAGGGCCCAATGGGGAAGCATCTATGTGCTTGACCCTGATGGGGGGCGCCCTCTGAGGCCCGACGCTCAAGTCAAGGCCTCTTCCTGGAAACCTGTCGGGCGAGAAGCACGGCCCTCAGGTCTGTCTTCTCCCTTTCAGGCCTCTGTCGAGCAGGCGGGAGCGAACCCCTCGACCTGTGGGGAGGGGCACGCTGAGCCACGTTCGCTTTCTGGGCCAGCATGTAATAGCTGCGAGACGTCGAAGGCTGAGGGGGTCCACCCAGCAACGAGCGTCCTGCTCTTCCGCTGGCCAAGCGATATTGAGCCTAGCCACCACACAGGAAACCACCTCCAGCAGCTCTTCATACTGCGGAGGCTGGGCTGACGAGCCACCCATGTCACCGCCTTCTGCTCCGAGCACATCCAGTTCCTCGGAACTGGAGTCTCGGTGAGCGGGCTCCCGCTCCGGGACGGAAGAAGCCGCAGACTCGGTGCGGGCTTCCGGACCCCGAAAGCGGGAGAAAGAACCCACGGATGAAGGGAAAGAAAGAGCCAAAGCTGTCTCACCTTCATCGCTGAGGTCCATCTGCGATCCCCAGGAGTGCAGTCGCCGGGATGCCTCAGCAACCGCCGGTCCCTTACCACGTGGGGAGCAGAGCTGGCCGCCTTCCTCAAAAAGCGCCAGCCGAGAGCGGAGCTTCTTAACCGGGAAACCCTCGCAATGCACACAGCCAGCCCCCTCGAGGGCTGCTAGTGCATGCTCTCTTCCCAAGCAGGCCGCACACATCTCATGTGTGTCACGGTCGGGAATATAGCGTGGGCAGGGATACACGCACTGCCGAAACTGCTTCGCACTCGCAATTTCTCAGAGACCCAGAGCGCTTGCTGAAGATCAGAAGACTGATGACAACAGTGAAGCCGTCTCCCCTTATACCTCTGGTTCTGCCGGCGTGCGTCGCGTGTTGACGTTAAACCCAATCAAGATTGGTCTAAGTTGTTACAGAGATTCAGAGGCTGTCACGCTGAAGGCGTTCCCCATAGTGTCAGCTGACGCAGCGTTGAAAGGGAACCTCATTTATGTAGATGTTGGTCCCCTTGAGTTTTTTAGCTTTATCTTTGGAGCGCAGCAGATTCACCATAATTCTCCTGGGCCTTCCACCCTCCTGGTACTGACCCATCCTCTGGACACGCTCTGTTTCAATCTTCCCATCCAGTCCAAGATTAGTTGAGAACATGTGTTGAACCTTCAGCTCCAAACCGCTCCAACTTTCGTTCTTATACCGTCGATGACTACATTTTTCCTTTTATGTTGATTTTCAATATAGTCGAGCTTAGTGAACATTTCATCAATGTCACGTTTTGAACTCACTATAGCCTTTTCAAAAGATTTCATTTTAGCTTCAATTTCTTTGTGTCCTGATTTCATCGTATGTTGAGTAAATTCCAGACTTGTCTTCAACTCCTGAACGTCCCGTATAACACCATCCAATCTCTTGTTTGTACCCTCCATCATCACTTGTATGAAACTTTTAAAGTTATCTTGTTGCTGAGTTAGCATGTCTTTATAAAACTCTCTGCTGCTCCAGCATTTGGGGAGAGTAAACTCATGGTGACAACAGACTCAGCCTCACACGCTGCAGCCCTAGTTTGCTTGAGAGGCATGATCTTACCAAGATGTACAAAAGGTGATTATTGTAGTTGAATGTTTGCAAAATGTAGTTGAATGTAATCAAAAATGCTGATGTTCGGGCCCTCATCCAGCGGAGGCCTACTAGGCCAAGAAGCCTCTTGACTTAGTTTAACACCACACTCCTTAAGTAGAGTTTATATTCTCCACTAAACTGAAAAAGGCTGAAGCATAAGTAGAGCTTACTTCAACAAATAAGTCACTACTAAGATTTCCAACATGATTCCACGGATATTTGCTGTATTCTAATAGATGATCATGTGTCCTTGAGCTGAACCCCAAGTTGCTCACGAAGCTGTGCCTTCAATATGTGTGATATTGGTTAGTTCCTATGTACTGATGGGCAGTCAGCTCCTGCCGTCAGTGTGTGAACGGGGTGAATGTGATATGTAGTGTTAAAGCGCTTTGAGTAGTCGGAAGACTAGAAAGGGTTATACAAGTACAGTCCATTTACCATTTACCACCCACATGTGCCCAACAAATGTCAGTGTAGTGTGTTTCAGATTTTAAGTTAACTTGATCTAATGTGTCCCTATTGTTTTCAAGAGTCTGCTTATTTGACAAACATTAGCTAACATTTTGATACAAGTATTAGGAGATTCCATGTGGGGGACATTAGTTTGAAAAAATATTTAAACTAAATTAATATCTTGCGTAACACGGCCCAGTGGTTTGGAACAAAATGCCCTGGGAAGCATCCCTCACCACAATTTTATTTTTCTACGGAGGTCAGATTTTTGTTGACGTGTAAACAATTTTAAAACGACATAACAAATAAAAGGACTGGAACTAAACTACTAGTGCTACTAGCATTCAGGTAGAAAATGATGAATGGAGAAGAATAAACCATATTATATAGACAGACTTGTTTAGATTATAGAAATGGTGAAAGAATAGAAAAATGATTTGTTATTTTGTTTGGGGCCAAAAGCCTTTAAAGATGAGGGTCATTAAATGAGCCTAGATTTGAACTAACTTGGTGGTTTAAATATTTACTATTTTACTCACTGCAAGAAATCAATGACGAACAACACACAAAAAACAAACAAACAAATTACTTGATTAAATTATATTCTTTATGCAAATTGTAAAACCTGTAGATACCTAAAATCAGTTAGGGCATAATTTACTGCAGGGCACGATGCTCCTTCTTTGCTGCGACGAGCAGCTCTATAGCTTGCTCTGTCGGTCAGTCCACAAAAATTTCCCCACCCTTTTATCATTCTATCAGTTCATTGGTCTAGGCTATAGGCTTTAGGGTGGAGATTGGGATTGAGCCACTGTATATAAAGATGGACGACATGACAGCTCTTCCAAAGTGAAACCAAAACATCTCAATCTCCCCCTGGTGGGTGGCTGCAGTATAGGTCCTAAACCCCGCCACCTCTATGTTATGAGATGGGACATGAGCCAAACTAAAAAATCAAAGTACGCGTCAAATACATTTTTCCCAAAGATGGTTTCTGTCATTTTAGGTAGTTTGAATTAGTTATCAGATACTATAAAAAGGGGGTTTTGGGTCTTGATTGACAGCTGAGGCCGGCTCATGATTGAGTCTGGTGTATGGTGTATGGTTTATGGGTGGGACCTCAATACCATGGCCCCATCTCTGATCACTACTGTGCAGACTCTGGTTCCAAATGATGTCACTAGCGCAAGATGGCAGCTCCCGTATATATTGGCTTTATTATGTACAGTGGGAGGACGTTGAGACGCATCGTCTATGCTGCTAACTGTGGTAGTTGCCATTAGCTAGTTAGCCCAAGCCCCCAGGAAGGGCACCAGGCTTTGAAGCCAATTTGAAATAGTGGTCAAACTGTGAAATTACAACTTCTGAGTCTGGCACTAGAAGCACACTGGCCCCAAAGGAATTTTTTCCCATAGACTTACATAGTGAAAGAAGCTGCTGGAAAATGGTGGATACATTTCTTTGAGTGTCACAACCGCCTCATGACTCTTTTCACTATCCAAATTAAATTCATTCGGTCTGGTAACATTTAGGAAAGTCTATAAAAACTGCATGATTAAATAATTTTACCCAATCAAGTTAGTGGAGATCTAAAGTTAGAAGAAGTTAGCCGGCTCAGCTGGTAAAGTCTCTAGTGCGCTTGCTTCTGTGAATACACAACTTGGAAGCGATGGGGAAGAGCCATATTATTTTCGAACTTTTTTGGCTTCATACGGTAATTTGCAGCTTTCATAGGAAGCCCCGCCAACGATGCTGTATACAGTTCTCTTTATACATCTGTGCGTTAGCCAAGTAGGTTGTCTCTGCAGCCCAGAGACTTTAAATGGGTGGGGTAACTATTGTAGCAGATTAAAGGTTTAAATGCATTAACCTGATCTTGGCGAATTACCTTAATTTTGGTAAGAGGAAGGAGGTACATTCACTTCTGGCTATCAGAATAAAATCAGCGCTCATATTAAATAACAAATACATTTTATTTATATAGCAAAATTTCATAACACAAGTTACTCTTTAAAAATGTCCAAAAAATGTACAAATGAAAGTGGAATAAGCATAAAGAAAACATAAAAATAAAAAAGCAATTGGAAGTGCTCCTTTTTACATCCCTTTGATGGAACCATGCTAGCAGGTTTCCCCTGCTTCAAGTCTTGGTGCTAAGATCTCATTGATAGACCAAAGTTAAAGAGTTGCGTTTACAACCCACAACATGTTCTTGGCTTGGGCTCATCCGGAATTTGAACCCTGAACCAAAGTGAGAATCATACCTCTAGACCAAGGAGCTATGACACCCATGAACCATTTTAAAGACGGATTCAAATTTCATCACGGTTGACTTACAGTAGGAACAGCTTTGTATAAAAAAAAAGCAGTCACACATGCTCCTTTTTACATCCCTTTGATGGAACCATGCTAGCAGGTTCCCCCTGCTTCCACTCTTGGTGCTAAGCTACACTTAACAGCTCCTGGACATTCTACGCAAAGGTTCAGAGAAATGTGGCTAATATTCTCAAATTGGGAAAACACAAGCAGTGTATCTGGGTGGAGTCTGCGTGTCCTCCCCATGTTACCATGGGTTCTCTCTGGGTTCTCCGGCTCCCTCCCACCATCCAAAGACATGCATGTTTAGGTTAATTGATGACTCCAAATTGCCCCTAGTGGATGAGTGTGAATGTGCGAAGCCCAATGTGTGAAGGCCCAAAGTCACTGGGATAGGCTCCAGTCCCCCACGACCCCTAATGGGAACCAGCGGAAGAAAATGACTGACTGACAAACATTCTATGCAAAGGTTCAGCGAAATGTGGCTCATTCGGGATATAAAAAAAAA
>CM022472.1:33751259-33809628 GCA_011952105.1 Coreoperca whiteheadi | reverse complement strand
CACATGTTAGCAATAATTAGCAGGTGTTTGCGCTCACCATTCATGGCTTGTTAGTTAATTAGCCAGCTAATGAATGTGCTAGCGATGCTAACTTTAACTGGCATGCACCGAGGTCAAAATGTAAAATACTTTTGAAGAAATGGCGTCTGTGTGATGTTGGAAAAAAACGGTCCACCTTAGTTAGCGAACGTTAGTTAGCGAACGATATACAATGTTAACGTTCAAGTCACCATTAGGACAATTTAACGTTAATGCCAGACTTGTTTAGCTACTGTAACTTAACTGGTCAGGGAGGGGAGCTGCTGCGGACACTGATTAGAATAAGTGACCGCACCTGTGCCTGATGTAGGGGTGCCCATACTTCCGGATTTTAAGCCCCCTGTCCGGCGTGTGGTGCAGCCTCAAGCACTAACTTGTCCTCCTTTTTGGAGTCGCACGGAATCGGCCTAAAAAAAAAACTAAAAAAAAACCCAGCTTTAGAATCTCTGTTGGGATGCAGCAGCATTGCGTCTAATGCCGTAAGATCTCCGGTCAAACAAATGATTGGCTGAAAGCGGTGTCAAATAAATATCTGATATATCATTGGTAAACGTAAACAAGCCTCCACGTGCCGGCTACAGGCTACGTCATATCATCACGTCAACATGCCAAAACGTCAGACCTCGTTTAATCCAGAATGGACAAAAGAGCACGAATTTATAGCAAAAAGCAGTAGAGACGCTTTTCATGGATTGCCAGATAATTTTATTTATGGTCCAGAGATGTTATGTTTTCAGGCACTGTGCAATTTTCGAAACAGACATCACAATGTCTTAAATAAATACAAATACTCTGAACAAACACTTTTTTGCCTCTTCTGTTACACTTAGGTCTAGATCAAATTGTCTGGCAATGAATAGAGTAGGTTATTTCAGAATCACTCTATCATGATACCATCTATATGATGGACAAAATTGTATTACGAGTACATTGTAGTGGCGAGTACACCAGAGTCCTATGCAATTATTCTTGCCTCACTAAATGCCACAAAGTGTCCTCGTTTTTGGTGTTATGGAAATGGCCACCCTATATCCAATGTTAACATTCAAATCACCATTGGGGTAATGTAACGATAATGCCAGACTTGGTTAGATACTGTAAGGGAGGGGAGCTGCTGTGGACACTGATTAGAATTAGTGGCAGCCCCTGTGCCTGATGAGAACTGGAGGGACATACTACTAAGTATTAAAAGGGAGAGGGTGGAGATCGGTATGCTGTTCTGGGAACGGCCAAGCCTAGCAGAGCACTCGTTAATTCACTGCCGGCGGTGAAGACAGGTGGCTGGGCTGTAGGTAAAATATTTGTATTTGCCATTCTGTGTCTTTTCCCAGTTCACTTGTTTCACAAGACATTAAGATTTAGCCAAATTATGACACTTGGTTATTGTCTGTAGGCTCTAATTACTGTTACATATCTTTTCATTTATTTCAAGTGTACTTAAGTCATACAAAACCACTTGTGAATTTGCAACCTTTAATATTAATGTTTTCATGAATGCATGATATGATTTGAATTAAATTGATCAAAAAAATGGATCAGATTAAATATAGTTTACTATAAAGTATACTAAATACTTTATAGTAAAAGCACATTCTTAAAAGCTGTCATTCATCAGTTTCTTATCTTAATTAGAAATATAGTGGTGATCTAAACTCTTGTGGACATTCACTGAGAACTCTTATGAAAATGATTTGCACACTGAATAGTTTTAAGCCCCCTAGGAGGTGTTATTCATTTGCGATCTCTCAGAAAGTCTTACGAGGCCAATACTGTATCGTGAGGAAAAAGAAAAAATCCTGGCTCATCGAATGAACCTCATTAAGATAATTAGCTACTGTACTTAAAAACATAATTTCCTCTGAAATTAACTCTTTCAAAAATAGCCCAGGAATGTCATGTCTAATGTGAGGGTGCTCGATCACAACACAAATGTAGCTATAACACTGTTGACAAATTTCCTGGCCTTGTCCAGCTTCACTGGATTGGCACCAGCCTTCTACAGGCACCTTTTGGGTCACAGACAAAAACGTGATCTTGTTGGAGGTGCAGGTACTCCATCATGTTGACCAGCTTGACACTGCTGACCTCCTCATGTCATTTCTGCCACAGTGGATGATGAGGACATTCAGGGCTGCTCTTTCTCATAGGGAGAAGGGTGGAAGGCCTTTCCACTGCAGTCCACCCCAGCCAAACCAACAGACATGGACATCCAGCACACTAAGGTTGCTTCCCAAGATCTCTGCAGCTCTCACCAATG
This sequence comes from Coreoperca whiteheadi, assembly GCA_011952105.1. NCBI lineage: Eukaryota > Metazoa > Chordata > Actinopteri > Centrarchiformes > Sinipercidae > Coreoperca > Coreoperca whiteheadi. The sequence goes on along the minus strand of CM022472.1, from coordinate 33,807,332 downwards.
AGCCACACTGTGGTTATGGGAGGAAAATAAATTAGTGTAATAAATGCTTCAGGTAATGAAATATATAGTTAACTATTAAGGGTGGCTCAGTTTTTAATGTTTACAATACTATTATATCGCATCTCTACGAAAAAATGGAACAAGGGAGCAACACTTCAAAATATACTGTACTGATGACAGTCTTTAACATTGTTTATTGTCCTTTGAAGACAGACAATTTAAAATCAGCTGTCTAAAGTCAAGTAGGTACTTACAGTTTATGCTGCTTGTAGTAGGACTGGTGGAGGAATCACAGGTGGCCATGACCTCAACAAGGACTGAAAGAAATAAACATTTTGTAACAAATATAAAAGTGCCTATCGTTCTCACAGTGCTGTCAGGAGCGGAATTACAATGTATCTGTAAGCCGTTATACACAGACAGATCCGCACATCGAACTGCAGATTTTAGAATTTCTTGTTTGGTGTAATTCCTTAATAGGCAAAAAAAAAAGGCGGACATAACTATGATTACATGTAGGTAAACTAACGTTAGCTTATTAATTTGAATTTATTAAAAGTAACGTTTTAGTCAAGTGACATTCAAATGAATGACTCGCACTCAAGTTACGTGAAAATCTAAATTCAGGATAACTTACTTGATTTGCTTAAAATTGTTCATTAGAAACGTATTAATATTAACGTTACACTAATTCACAGTAAGCCTGGCCAAATTTCTGCAAGTCATGACAAAATCTAGTGCTGCAAATTACCACAATTATTATTATTATTTTTTAAAACAGTGAAGCATCTTAAATCTTGAGTAATATAATCTCAATAACATAAATCATTATTTAGAGTTTTGTTGTATAGTTTCAGATTAACTTACCTCAAGAGTAAACTGGGATGACGACCATCGACTGCCAACCACAAACTCCGAGATTAGCCGGCTAGCAACGCAGAGTAGCACATAGCCTAGCTTCTTAGCCTTAGCTAGCTCGGTAGCTTCGATTTAGTTAGGCACCTCAGCTCCACCTCTTTTTGGTTGTCCCCGAGTTGGGCCGAGTTACGCGCTGGTGACACGCTGCCAAGATGGAGACGGCTGGCTCCACCCAACTTGAGGCTCAAAATGGCTTTTCAGAAACCTATGGGTGACGTCACAGACACTACGTCCATTTTATATGCAGCCTATGGTTTCGAATCACAAATTAAGAAACTCATACGCTCACATTTTTTACCGTAGTTGCTGTAAAACACATTTACGCACCTGTATTAAAAAAAAAGTGAAGTCATGGACAAAATTTGCACATCCGCAAATCAATGAATTCACGCAATGAGAGTTGCACACCTGTAGAATTTTTTTCTAGCACAAACACAAGTCAACAACTACAACTTTTTTGCTCACAAATGACAAGTTCTGTGTTCTTTCACATTTGCACCACATATCTCATTGAAATGTGGAGCAAAACGGATTTGTGAACCAGTACAGCAAGTGCAGGTACCCATTGGTACCTGCAATCAAAGGAGCTCATTTGGGCACCTGCCCGTCTATCATTTCGCCAACCCAGTTTAGATTAAACCACGCCCACTTCCATATAGCTTGGAAATAGCAACAAGGGGCACTAAATTTGATGAATTTACTGTTTATCAGAATGTTGATTAATGGGAAAGGTTAATTGTTAAGTACTATGAGTTAACATTTTGATTAAAGTAACACATCATTTATACTTCACACATCAGCTACAACTCTGACAAAGATAAGCAGGCTAAATCTCCAAATACGGTTTGTGTATGTAAGAAAACAGGTGTCCACAATAGCATTTTCAGGTTGTTTTCATTAAGAGCTCCATCCACACTTTAAACCCCAAACAATAAGGAAACAGCTCAATCGCATGTCCACACTACGGCTACAGTTAAAAAACACATGTTGTCCTCTCTGTTTTGGTCCTTTGTTCACACTAAGCCACACCCCCGACACAAAACTTAAAATAAAATAATAAAAACTAAAACAAAATGCTCTACAGAGAAGATAAATCTGTAAATGCCAGCTTAGCGAGGGCAGACAGTCAAAACTGAGAGAAAAGGATGCATTTTCATATTTAGTCAGGTTTGTGTAGAGTGAGCTAAATGATTAAAGGCTAACTCAGCACATATTCAGTATACTGTAGGTGTTCGTAACAGTGCCATCCAGACAAAATAGATTTGCTTGCAAGTATGTTGTCAAAAACAACCCTTTCACCAAGAAAGAAAATAATCGATAGTTGCTGCCGGACGCCTGCTGTTACTTCGCCACCGATTAACCGGATTTCTCAGTCGATGCTGTAAACCCAGTCGGTGTGCTGCTGTTTTGCAAGCCTGAATGCTGCTTTCTATGCTATTTCTCTGGGATCGATTGTATCACATTTCACCTAATAACGCCACATATCCTTTCCATATTTTTACAATACTTGTGCTCCTGCTTCACATTGAGAGAAGGGCCTCTTAAGACATGGTCTGGTTGCCAAAAATAAACATATTCCAGCATTTCCATATAAAAATACAAACCTTAAATTTAAAAAATGTACAGAAAATCATTCGAGTTAAAAACCAATATCTGAAAATGGATTGGAACAAGTCAGAATCCTAAGAACGAAATGCACTTGGCTTGGAAGTTGGTATTGACACATTTATACACACTAGGGCTGAAACGATTCATTGAGTTACTCGATTACAAAAATTCCTTTAGCCAAAAACGCTTGCCTCGAAGCCTCGTTAAATTCCTATGACGCGCAGGTATCTGATTCACACGGGCCGCACAACATAGGACGTGATACATTTTGAATTGATTTGGCGCGGTGGCGGAGAGCAAAGATGTCCACTAACGGCAGAGAATGTCTAAAGTTTGGGATCATTACATTCACATTTCACCAAGCGTCGCTGAAACAAGGTAACGTAGCTTAAGCCTATACATTAATGTTGGCTGAGTTTAATCCCCTGCTGTATTTGTAGCGATGTCATGATGCGGTTTGACTAGATATGTTTAACGCGCGCGCATGCACCCTCGTTTCTCTCTCACGCACCAGTCAGACCAATCGCGGCAAAACATCACATATGCTTAAACTTTTATGTAGCCACGCAACAATAATTTCATCGTGCATCCACTGTATACAGCGGGACGTGATGCTGTGTGATGTGGTTTTCGAACGGCGTTCGATTGAAAATGAATGTCTGTATTTCTGCCGAACCAAACCACAATGAAGCAACTGGTCTGACTGGGGCGTCACTCTTCCTCACGCACGGCACACGTACACGTACACACGTACACACACACACACTCTTTTAGGTACATTTTGATGTTTGTTTTGAGATTACAGCTGAAAAAGTCTAGTACCTGTATATAGTGTACCTGTTTGGCTTGATATTTTATATTCATTTATTTTTGTTCTCAGGTGGGTCATTTGCAGAAGGTGCAATCCTTTTTTTGTAATGTTGTAGTAAGAAGACAAAATTAAGGCCAAATGGCCTTTACTATTTAAGTTTGTATTCATAGTTTTACAGTAAGTTGACTTAACTGTATTGTTATATAATTGTTGGCACTGGCACTTATAAACACTAAATGGGTAAAAATTGCAATAAACAGGCTTAGTTTGGAGCCAAATGTTTGTTTTTTTAGATATAAAAGCCAAACGCTTGATCATTTTACAGCCACATCATTTTCGATATGCATTATTTGTTTTGGTTGTTTAAAAACACACACAAAAAATTATCCGATTAACCGATTGATTAAGTGCTAGATTAATCGATTACAAAAAGAATCGAAAGCTGCAGCCCTAATACACACCTGCGCTGATTGCAACAGTAGAAGAGGTTCTAGCATTTGTTTGGTGTTGCCTTTGTCTTAGTTGTAAGTAAAAAAACAAAAAAAACACAACAATTAGCTGTCATTTGCGTGTGTGCGAGCAGCCTTGGACGTACCGTATTTTGCGCACGAAAAGACGCACCGCATCAAAAGGCGCACCTTCAATAAATGACGTATTTTAATTATTTTTACATATATAAGGCGCATCGCATCATAAGGCGCACCTTTAATAAAACGCTTCGCATAAGGCGCTAAAGTAGAGGCTGGAGTTACGGTGCGTTATGCATCCATTAGATGCATAACGCATCCATTAGATCAGGGGTCGGGGACTTATGGCTCGCGAGTCACATGTGGCTCTTTTGACGACTGCATCTGGCTCTCAGATAAATCTTAACTTATATTCCTTAACACGATATGTAAGAAATAATTCCGCTGGAAATCACAGTGTTAAAATAACGATCACACTGTAATTTAGAGCTTTAGCTGCTTGGGCTGTTTCCGCAGAGATTTTGACTCTTACAAAGATCATCGCTGTATGAAACGATGCCACACTCTGTGATATTTCCTGACAATAGAACGCTAGTCACGCACAGAGAGAGAGAGAGTGTGTGACATCCTCATACTTCCTCCACTTCCTCACCATTGATTCATTGATATTAAATTCTCTCGCTGCTGCTCTATTGCCGTGTTCTTGTGCGTGGCTTATCGCCTTGAGTTTAAACTCAGCGTTGTACGCGTGTCTTTTGGTAGGAGCCATTTCAGGGTATTTACAAAAATATTAAAATGGAAATGAAACGCCAGTTTCCCGGTATCCCAGCATGCACTGCGCACTATTACGGGGGAAAATCGAGTCGCGGCTGCTTACCGTAACTGAGACCTGTATGCGTTTTAATACTGGGCCATATACAAGGCGCATTGTATTATTAGGCGCATGATCAGCTTTTGAAACGATTGAAGGCGTTTAGGTGCGCCTAATCGTGCGGAAAATACGGTAATTGTTACAATAGCATTTGTCCCAATGCCTGGGAGGATCACCTGGCTGTCAAGCACTTCTCAGTGGAGGGCCAGCTCGAGTTCCGGGCCCTGCTCTTTATACCCCGCCGTGCACCTTTTGATCTTTTTGCAAAACAAAATTCAATATTCCTAGTGTGTAATCTCGATGTATTGTCTGTCTGGTACACTGGTATTACCTGGCAGTTCCATTGATATTCTGCCTTTGAAAGAATCATGTGTGTTCCACAGCCATAAGCTATTATTGTGCTGTCCTGCAGTAGTTAGCATACTCACAGGTTTGGTCTTGTCGCCAAAGAAGTGAATAGTTGAGTAGTTGTCCTTCTCAACAATCCCCAGACAGTATCTTTTATCCCAACCATCAGGAAAAACATCAAAGCTGATCTGCCCTCCTACAGAAAAACAAAGACCAAGAGGCAGGAAGAGATGATGTGAAGAATTTACATCTCACTGACAAAGAAACAGCCACAAGTGGCCTGATATCACATACTGTACAAAGTTGTAATAGTATTTTGTTGTATGGCCCGCTGTTTAAAGCACACAAATCTGAAACTGCTACCCTGTAATCTGTGTTCCCTACAGATTTAAATGTACATACAAACACTGTATACTTGTCATGAATGCAGTTGACTCACCAATTGAAAATGACAATCCTCTTCCTTTGAACTCTTCTTTTAAGATGGACACAAATTTCTCTCTGATTTTCTCTTTCTGTAGGTATCAAAAAACACAAAACAAACCAAAAAAAATAAAAAAATCAACAGCCCTGCAGATGTATTCATTTTCTGTATTTCGTAAAGGTTTACTCTAACACTTAAAATATTTCTTTATTGCTGCTCCAGTTAAAGAGGAATTTCAGTTGATTTTGGAAATGTAGGTTTTGCTTTTAATGAAGTACACAAATACAAAATACAACTACACTTTCTAATTCAAATACATTTGTATTTTGAGGATGTGCACATCTACCTCTAGATGGCAGTGTAATAAGCAAACCTCAATAGAAAATACCATTTACATGTACAGTATATTCTATCACAATCTTGCTATCCTGCGAGTGCCAAATACACACTGCAAAGCTAGGCAAAGTTAAAGCCGCTTTCATTCATTTTGTGGCCACTGGGGGGCAGCAGAACAAGCTGAAAATTTGATACATTTTATTTGTCAAAAATGTTAGCAAACACTTGCCTAATTACACATTCAACAGACACGCAGGAACAGCATTTATTTGGAGTCAAGTTTCTGGCCATTTGACATGTCCAATATTCACTCTTCTTTTAGCCCTGTTTTGGTCTCCATCAACTCCTGAGAAAACATCTGTCTCTAGCTGCTAAATGCTCCATTATGTTCACTAGCTAGTCTCAAACTGGGTCTGCTGTTTGGTACTGAGCAGGTAGCGAAAAGTCAGAGGTTTTAGCAGAAAATAACTCCCGGCTACAGGTGGAAATTAGTTGAGAGTGGTGAGAGTAAACCAAAACAGTAAACTTGCAGGTAAACAAGCCAAATAAATGGCTTGAGTGTGAATGTGCGTTACCTGATCTAGCTCGTAGAACTCTTTCCTCTCTTCCTGTGTACAGCTGCGTCCAATAGGGGAGATGTTCAACATACCGTTACGGAATTCAATGAATGTCCCCCTGTAAAACATTACATATTGCAATTTAGTCTCCATTAGGGCTGAAACAATTCCTCGAGTAACTCGATTACAAAAAATGATCGAGGCAAATTCCTCGAAGCTTCTTTTAAAATATATTTTAACGCTCACGTCAAGTTCTTTCACAATGATTTTTTTTTAATGTGACACAAGGAGACGCAAGGTGTCAGCAGTGTTTCTATTTGAGAGCGCGGGCGCGAGCTGCTAAATGGAAGGGAGCGACAACGAAGCGATGACACCTCTTTGTGACCATCAGAGCCAGTAGAATCAATTGACACCACCCACTTTCGGGTTACACAAATGATGATCCAGAGGGAAGTAAGCCCAAAGATAGTATATTGTGGGGCGAGCTCTTACTCCACTCAGTGGGTTGTGCTTATGTAAACAACCAGTACTTCTGTGGTTCAATTCAAACGAACACAGAGGTATAAGACTATACATTAGCAGCGTTTTTTCAAATTGGAATATAGCTTTTGACCTGAAAACAGCAAAGGTAAGACACACTTTACAATTTAGCGATGTTTTTCTTTGTTGGTAGCTCGCTGAGATTCTGTCGCAGCCATTGTTGTAATCAGCAGTGTCTGCTCTTTCAGATGGGATATAGTTTATGTGGGTAGCTGAAAGTGGTGAAAGTAACAGAAGCACAAAATTGTGAATAAATATTTTCGGGTTATTGATCATAATGAATATAATTACCTATGCCCTAGGGTGTAATTGTGTTTCGTTCCGGCTGTCGATGCTTGGTAAAGGCTTTTAGGGGAGTTTCTCCCCTCTGTTTTGGTATGTCAGGATTGGTGCTTCCTAGCCTGTGTGATGTTCATTTATACTGTACAGGACTGTGTCAGCCCCCTGGACTGAAAATCTAAAGATCCCGCTGACCTCTGTCTCTACCAGTCTCTCCTCTCTAATTTCTCAGCTGATGTCACCTCTGCAAAAACGGACTACTACCGCTCTAAGATCAACAACTCACCTGATTCACGCACTCTCTTTAAAACCTTCGCTGCTCTCCTTTCTCAGCCTGCTCCCCCACCTTCATCAGATTTAACAGCTGACGACTTTGCGTCTTTCTTTGTCAAGAAAACAGCTGCCATTAGCAGGCAATTCTCTGCGGCGCCACCTGTCGACCTCGCATGCATCCCAGATACGTGTCTGCTCCCCTCTTTTCTCGTCTATCTGAAGCTGACGTTTCCAAGGTCATTCATTCTAACCACCCTACCACCTGCCCGCTGGATCCCATCCCCACCCATCTCCTTCAGGCCATCTCTCCGTCTGTTGTCCCTGCACCTCACCCACATCATCAACTCCTCCCTCACCACTGGGTCGTTTCCCACAGCTTTCAAAGAAGCCCGCATCACACCGTTACTGAAGAAAGCCACTCTCAATCCGACACTATTAGAAAGCTACAGACCGGTTTCCCTCCTTCCCTTCATTGCCAAAGCTCTGGAATGATTTTTTTTCAACTAGCTCTCCTCCTTTCTCAAACAGAACAATCTCCTGGACCGCAACCAGTCTGGTTTCAAGAGCGGCCATTCCACGGACACCGCGCTGCTCTCAGTTGTCGAAGCCCTGAGATTGGCAAAGGCGACATCCAAGTCATCCGTACTTATCTTACTGGACCTGTCTGCGGCCTTTGACACAGTTAATCACCACGTCCTCCTGTCCACTCTCAGTGCTATGGGTGTGTCTGAAATCGCGTTGCCATGGTTCAAATCGTACCTCTCGGGTCGGTCATTCAGAGTATCCTGGAGAGACGAGGTCTCTGAGTCCCAACATCGCAATACAGGGGTGCCGCAGGGCTCGGTGCTTGGTCCCCTACTCTTCTCCATCTACATCCCTCGGCTCGGTCATTCAGAAGCATGGCTTTTCCTATCACTGCTATGCAGATGACACGCAGCTCCACTTGTCGTTTTAACCTGACGATTCAACGGTTTCTGCTCGCATCTCGGCATGCCTGAGTGACATCGTGCTTTGGACGAAGGACCATCACCTGCAGCTGAACCTGGACAAAACAGAACTACTTGTGATACCGGCCAACCCAAAGATTCACCACGACCTCTCCATTCAACTAGGCTCAACGACCGTTACTCCGTCCAGCACGGACAGAAACTTGGGGGTGGTAATTGATGATCAACTAAACTTCAAAAGCCATGTTGCCAGCACCACCCGGTCCTGCAGATTCATCCTCCACAACATCAGGAAAATCAGACCTTTCCTATCGGAGCAGTCTACACAAGTCCTAGTCCAGGCTCTTGTCCTGTCCAAACTGGACTATTGCAATGCACTGCTGGCTGGACTCCCTGCTTGCACAACCAAACCTCTGCAGATGATCCAGAACGCGGCGAAAGAGTGGTCTTCAATGAACCGAAGAGAGCGCACGTAACCCCTCTCTTCATTAGGTTAAACTGGCTCCCTGTTGTCGCCCGCATCAAGTACAAAGCGATGCTCTTGGCTTACAAGACCACCACTGGTTCTGCACCAACATATCTTTGCTTGTTCATACAGACCTATGCTCCTGCCAGGTCCCTGCGCTCTGCAAACAAATGACGTCTGGTGGTACCATACCAAAAAGGAATAAAATCACTCTTGCACAACTTCTCTGGATCCGTTCCACATTGGTGGAATGATCTGCCTGCTTCTACAAGATCAGCAGATTCTGTAGCCACCTTTAAAAAGCACTTGAAAATGCAACTTCTTCCATCAACACCTAACTGACAGTCACTAACTTCTTCTTCCTTTCTACCTCTGCTAAAAAAAAAAAAAAAAAAAACCCTTCCTATCCTTAGCTTTGTATACTGTGCTAGGCTTTAATCAGACACGTTTTTTGATGCACTTATGCTTTTTGTTACCTTGTGTTGTTATATTGCTTCCATTGTCTTCCTCAAATGTAAATCGCTTTGGATAAAAGTGTCTGCTAAATGACTAAATGTAAATGTAAATGTGGACAGGGGTCTCTCATGATAGACAAGTTAATCAAGTAAAAATACATTTTATCCGATTAATCGATGGAATCTTCGGTAGAATACTCGATTACTAAAATATTTGATAGCTACAGCCCTAGTCTCCATTATACTACTAACTAATTATTCTACACTTTCAAATATTATACAACTTTTACAGCTTCCCAGCACCCCTCCATGCCCATGACAACTGTTAACCCAAAAAATAAACAAATATTAATAATGCAATCATGACGGAGTCAATCAAGTGGCGCCAGAGCCTTGGACTCTCCAGTACTGACACTAGGAATCACAGTTGAACTCCATTCCCTATCACCTCGTCTAAAAATAGAAAGACTGCATCAGAAACCCCACCATATCAAAGCGAGGGCATCGGCCCTATCTGTACCTCTTCTTAGGCAGTTTGATCTTGGCCATGTAGTTGAGACAGAAGTTGATGAAATCCTGCAGTAGCTCTTCTCCCATATGGGCCTGGATGGACTGACAACAGCAAGCAGACAAAGTAAACTTTCTGGGGCCTGTCATTATATTCAGGCTCTCTTTGTATTTTCTTGTTCACAAAACAAAGATTGGGATGGCAAATCTGTCAGACAAGAACTTTAAGAATACAGGCTTAAAAGCATTCACATAAAAAGGTGTGCTTTGAACACATTAAGTCAATCTTACCTGGACAGAGAGAAACTGTCCATTCCTATAGGCCACAAGACCATTCTCAGCAAACACATAGTTAACTTTCTGGATCACTGAACACATAAACAAAGAAAGAGGATTAGATAGATGTATAATTGATCTGTTATAGAGGTTCAGTGTGTTTCTTACCATCATCTCCCAGCTGCTCTTTGATCTTGCTGAGGTCCGACCCTCCTACCACTCCGACTCGAACCCGAGTCATCAACTTCTCAAGGAACTCTGCCATGTCCGGAGTCACATGCTGAACACACACACAGACATACAAGTTGCATTTACTGACATAATGGGATTAACAACAGCATTGACAGGAACAAGATTTATATGCAACATTCATCAGAGGTGTCAAGCAAACCAAAATGATCGGGGGGGGGCACACAATTAGAAGTGGGGCAGGGTCTGGAACAACAACAGGGGGGCCTCAACATGGATGATGTATTATTATTATTATTATTATAGGCCAGCTGGGCGCAAATCAAACATCTGACCAAATAAAAATGACAATTAAGGATACTTGTCTCTAATATATGAAGTGAAGCTAGTGCTTGGATGCTTGTAAATATATATAAAAGGACTGTACTTGTATAGCGCCATTCTAGTCGTCCAACTAGTCAAAGCGCTTTCACACTACATATCACATTTACCACACATTCATACACTGATGGGGAGCAATTTGGGGTTCAGTATCAGTATCTTGCTCAAGGACACTTCGACACATGGATGGAGGAAGCTGGGATCGAACCGCTGACCTTCCGATTGGTAGACGACCCGCTCTTCCACCTCTGTCTCTCTTTCATTTCTTTCAAATGAAAGTGTTCCCACATTTCAGAACGCCCTCTCTTTACAGCAGGTTCCATGACAAAGTCTCACAACAATAAACTCTCCTAAACTCGCGCAATACAACAAAACGTTCAATGCAACGCAATAAGGGAAAGTGCGGTGAGTTGTGCCAGTTTTTACTCAATGTGACTTTAAAGTGAGGCCATGACAGTAATGCCTTCAACTTAAGAATGTATATATATATATATATTTCAGGATGTGGTGCATCCCTGAGAACGACAACTTTGGATCTGTAATAAATTGTTTCAGAAATATAGCTTTTGGGAAAAAAGTGGTCTTGTGGCACAACTTGCCCCTGGTGCGGGGTAAGTTGTGCCTTTGGGGAGAATATGTGCCAGTGATTTCTGAAGTAAAAGTACCCAATTTTGCTTCTCTGTAGGATGTGCATAGTGACAACTGATAATGAGCATGTCCTGTGAAAATAATTATTAATGTTCCTTATAACTTTTCCTTAATAAATGCACACTTAACCTAATCTGCTTTTTTCTCTCTGATCCAGCTGGCAGGAATATCAATGCCATTTCTTCGTGCATACTCAAAAGCCAGCTCATGGCATTTCGTTGCACTTATGCTGTGAAACATTGGTCCTAGGGCCTTTATATGGTCTGCCAGCTCTGTCTCCATGTTTTCTTTGAAGACTTGGTTGGCAAGTCCTGTTCTCTTATACCCTGTCTTTGTTACTTCTCCTATCTTTTTCTTCTCCATGAATCTTTTCAAGGTCATCCTGCAGATCTTCATCTCCCTTGCCACCTGACATGTGGTCTTTCCCTGTTGCACCTCTTTCACTGCTCTGTCCAACTCCACAAGAGGAGTTGAAGCCATGTCTGTCCACCTTTTATAAGTGCATGGCATGATAGGATTTCGTCTAAAATTAAAAATGTCACATAGTTTAAGTGGTAAAATGTAAGAGTACAATGTACAATTACAAATTAATAATATGTTGAAAATAATCATAAGTTGGGTTGGCACAACTTAACCCATGCCCTTTGGCACAAATCACCCCAGACCCACAAGTTTGAAAAATACAGGGCAGGATCCAGCAGTTAAGAGCTAACATCATGCTAACTGTATAGACTCATTGTGTAGCCTGCTAAAGCACTAAAACATGTGTGAAATGTTTTCAAACTTGTCTATTATTTTTCAGACACTACAATCAAAGAACCTTGATCATATAAATGTTACTTTGAAAGGAAAAAAAACATTTTTTTGAGCTAAAATATATTTATGTGTCTCTCTTCTTTGGAGGATGAGTAAAATTGATAGCTTTTCAAAATTATGTGGTCACATGACCAATTTCTTCTATGGTTTTCCAGAAAAAAATGGGTGGAACTACTTCACCCCTGGCACAAATCACCCCACTCTCCCCTACACCTTACCAATCCACAAGGGCGCGCCCTGTGCATTTTCAAACCTTTCTGAATCAGTCATGTGTGTGTGTGCGTGTGTGTAACTAAGCTTCAGGCGACATTGGTCACATGGTTTTGATAGAACGAATCAAGCATCGATACAAAGCTTCACTGAAAATCGTTTCATTTTTTTTGACAAACGCTTCGGAGTCACTGTTAACATCACTAGTAATTTGCTCATGACAACACGTTAGTATTATTCATCACTATTATACCAGTGAGTGTTCAGTCTAGCTCGTAGCAGTGCGACTACATAAACATAATGTTTTAGGGTGGAACTGTGTTTCAAAGTTAAAAGTTTCTGCGGAACACATTATCACACTACAACAACGTGGAGTCGGATGTTGACCTAACATAACTTTAACCATAACGATGTTTGTGTTAATTTGAGTCCGGCGTTACAGTAGTTTTAGACACATTCATTCATTACCTGTCTTGCGGCCGTTAGCGTGCCGTCAACATCGAAGAGGCAGAGCGTGCTTGAGTCTACAGGGGCTTCACTCATCTTGAAGCTTCTACAACTCTAGAAAGGCTGCCGACTCACTGTTCCTCACTGTGGACACAGTCCCTCTTTGTTTTCCCTTTGTACAGTGAACACTCAGTATGTATCCACAGTCTTTCTCGCTTTGCTTCCAGTATTCTTCAATTTCTGTCGTTCTCTCCACAGTATAATCCTGCTGCACAACCGCTGAGAACTACAACTAGCCTCCCGCTAGTCTTCTTTGATTTTAATGGCGGGCTACAAACCAACTTTAAAGATGTATGCCGCCACCTACAGCATCGGAGTGTGTAACATCATGAATTTAACAAAAAATCATGAATTTAACAAAATTTAACAAAAATAAATATATATATATATAAAGAAGAAGAAGAAGATATATATATATCTTCTTCTTCTTCTTTTCCTTTCGGCTGTTCCCTTTCAGGGGTCGCCACAGCGAATCATGCGCCTCCATCTAACCCATATATATATATATATATATATATACAGAATTTATATTCTAGATATTAAACCGTTTTCTTTTAAATATTTAAATAAAAACCTTTGTACCTGTAACTGTTTATCCCCTATCTCTAAGAGACCTTTGTTGCTCCCCTCCCTGCCCTTCTCTACCGCTCTGCCTTTCAGGCTTCAAGATACTTCTTCTTCTTCTTCTTTGAGGTTTTACGGCAGTTGGCATTCACAATGTTGCATTACTGCCATCTTCAGGTCTTATTCTCCTTTATCGTTCTTTCATTTTATATTCGCCTTTCCAGTCCAGTCAGTTTTAGAAACCTAAGTATCCATTTCCTCCCTGGACCACTATCTCCACAATCTACTATACTTTTAATGTTATCTTCTACTCCTTCTATATTCCGTAACTGTGTCATTATTTCCTGGCTTTCTTGTGTGAATCTCCTACATGAAATAAGTACATGTTCAACTGTCTCATCCTAACAGACTCAGTAAACTGATCCGTAAGGCCAGTGACATTGTTGGGGTGGAGCTGAACTCTCTGTCGGTGGTGTCAGAGAGGAGGATGCTGGCCAAACTACATGCCATCCTGGACAGTGTCTCCCACCCACTCCATGACATGCTGGTCAAGCAAAGCAGTACCTTCAGCGGAAGACTCATCCTCCCTATATGCATGACAGAGCACCACAGGAAGTCATTCCTGCCTGTGGCCATCAAACTCTATAACTTCTCCCTCTAAGTGTTAGTCGATATGACCGTAAGTCACTAAACTGGACACCGATCATGAACATCTCTGTAATACTGGACATAATTTGGAATATTTGGTGCTTAAGCTACTGTGCTAGATTTCATACAGCAGTTCCTCTTGCTGTGCAGTTCTTCTTCTTGTTTTCTTGTTTTGTTGGTGGTTGGCAAACAGCATAACTGCCACCCATTGATGTGGAGTGTGGACTAATGATCTATAAAAAAACCTATTGAGAAAAAAGAAGAAACAAACACTTCTCAAATTCTATTTATTAATCTTGTTCATCCTAAATACTCTAAAAGGAGTTTCCAACCCTTGTCACCTGCAGATTTATTAAGAATATTACTGATATTTTGCTCTCCATTCTCTCATAAAGCATTCCTTAACACTTCTCTCTCTGACTCATACTTCTGGCAATGCAAACATGGTCCATTGTTTCTTCCTCTCCACAATATTCACTTTCTTTCAATTATTATGCTTTAAAATCACATAAAGAGAACTGTTAAGACCAGTATGATCGGTCCTTATCCTTGTAATAACCCTCTCCTCTGTCCTATTTCGTCGCTGCGACCCTGTACTCTCAACTAATGGTTTATTTTTAAACAGACATCTTTCTTTACTTTCTTTGTTCCATTGATTCTGCCACATCTTTTTGATTTGTCCCTTAATCACCACTTTAGCTTCTGACTTGCTAATATTTACCTGTATGTGCTTCCTCTCACTCTTCAAAGCCCATTTTTCTGCCTTATCTGCCTTTTCATTCCCATGAACTCCAACATATGCAGAGACTCACACAACAGACAAACACATTTGGTGAATTCTGAACAGTGATTTCATACAACAAATCCTCTCTACTGCTGGAGTTGCAAAATGTTAAACTCATCAGTACTGCACATGAACATGATGCGATTACCACTGTCTCTGGCCTCACCTCCTCTACCCATTGCAATGCAATAACCATGGCTATCATTTCACGTGCAAAGACAGATATATAATCGGTAAGTGTCTTCCCACACTCAACATTAAACTCAAGGATTACTACTGCTGCTGCTGCTGCTGTTCTACCCGTCATAGGGTCTTTAGAACCATCTGTATAAATGTATGTAAATAACCGTAGTATTTCCTTCTGATGAATGAATTAAAAATCTTATAATTTTCCCTATTATCATCTCTCATTACTTCAAGGAGGCTAAGATCTATATCTGGCTGTGGCAATAGCCAAGGTGGTATAGCTGGCAGAACAACAGTTGGAGAGTAACTCCTATCCAGTATACCCATATCACTTGCCTTCTTTTTAATGACCCACCCAAAGCTCTTGGTTTGCCTTTTCCCATGTTCCCAGCATGGCTCAACAGCAGTTATTGCAGGATGGTTATTATGTCCTTGTAATTTCCCCCAATATGTCATCATGATTTGCTATCTCCTTATCTCCAATGGCATTTCCCCCATTTCTACCTGCAATGCTGGCATGGATGTTTTTGAAAGCCCCACTACATATCCTTAATGCTTGTGCTTGTATTACATCCAATTTTTTCAACACAGTTAGAAGCCAACCCATATGCCACACACCCAGAATCCAGCACTGATCTTATTAAACCTACATATAAAGCTTTCAAAGCAGACCTATCGTCTCCCCACTCTGTTCCCACCAAACATCTAATCACATTTAAAACCTTTTTACACTTTTACAATACTATCTATATATATATTCTATGTGAGTCTAGCATCAAACCACACTCCTAAACATTTGAATGAGTCTATCCTTTCCAGCTCCTTGCCATATAAATATAGTTTGACCTCTATTCCAACTTTCTTCCTTGTAAAGAAAAGCGGGGGGTTTTCAACAGAAAATTTAAATCCCCATTCCAAAGACCACTTCTCCACTCTTTTAATTTTCCTGCAACTGTTTCACAACATATTCAATGTTCCTACCTCTTTTCCACAGTTCCCCATCATCTGCAAACAGATATCTCCCTATACCTTGCCCAATATTGTTATACACATCATCAATCATCATTGAAAACAACGGACTTATAACACTTCCTTGTGATTAAGACAACAACTCAGGGACGTAGACATTTATAAAGGTTATTTTGTGTGTTATTGAACTAAAACCAGCGATACATGAGTCAGCAGCATATGAGCATCGAGCACATGCTTAGTTACCACTCTTTGTTTATGCATCTGTTTTTTATTTGTATACTTGTATGCTCCTTACTTTACTGTCTTATTTGCATAGAATTAACATCACTTTTGAATTGCTATACACTTTTACAGTTGTTAATAAAATGCCATTAACTGCAGCGGAGAAGCAACGGCGCTATCCAGACCAGGATCCAGAGAGGAGGGAACGGTATCTTTTATGGGAAAAAAAGAAGTTTAAGAGAGACATCTTACCAGATGATTAAAAAATGTCATACTTACCAGAAATAATCAGTTTTTAAAAGTACTTTAGTACAGTTTTGGAAGTTGTAGTTTCTTTTGTAGTTGTATTGCCAGTTGGTTTTTATACGTCCAAAGATGATTTGTTTTAATAAAGACGTTTTCTTCTATGATTGTTTTTTCTATATAATTCTAGATTACCTCCCATATGGAAGCAGATTGTCATGGCCTAATGTTCCATAGGTAACTTCATAGGTAACGTAAATGGAAGTAAATAAGTTCATAACTATTGTCCATAATGCATGCAATTAACTGCAATGACAAACAGTTGGTGACTAAAGACCCTCTCGGTTATTAAGAGCTCAGTCCTGTTACTGTCATTAATTTGATATTTGAAAAGAAAAATGACATTTGACAGTCAAACAGATCTCACCATAGTAACCTGCACTATATTGCATTTTGGACAAGACCCTTTTTAAAATAAATGTCTAGTCAAAGTATACATATTTCTTAATTGTAATGTGATGTGGTCCCTTAAATAGGCCATTTTCAGTAATCTGAATGGCAATTATGCTATAAAACAGGACTTTTTTTTAAATATAACATAATCTGAATGAAAAGATAATACAAAATACTATTTATATATGTGCAAACTGTTGCATATTTGTAATTGGAAGTATTATATATAGTAACACTTTAGTCAGTAACAGGACTGAGGAAAATATCAAACCATGAAATAAACAAACAGTCATAAAATAATAAATGGTATAGCTTGAGACGGCCCAACACAATTTCTTGTCATGTTAATGATGTCTTAATTTAATGGGTATTAAAAAAATCAGTTTGAAACGATTACATTTTTCAAATGTTTCAAAGTTGAAAAGGCACCGATTTCGTGGAATGACCCGCCACACACTTGAGCTAACTTCATCGCCTTTTCGCCTCTGCTTCTCATCTTTACATTTGAATAGCAGCTCGCCAATCCCCCAACATTTTCGCCATCAAAATGTCGCCAATTTTCTCCTTTTCTGCTTCAAACCGCGAGTCAATGCCACCGGACTGACTTTCCATATATCATTTCCTTCCTCGAACCAAAAAAATATTTTAAATCCCTCCTCTTCAACAACCTGCCTCCGTACCGCCCTACCTTCCTCTCTCGCGTCTAAACTACTATCACCTTTACTACTATTATTCCAAACTCCTTTCTTTCTCCGTACTTCTTCTTCTTTTATTTTTTGGCAGATTGCATCGTTCATCTGTTCCATGCCATGACCTACTGTGCAGGCACGGGCGCACTGGCCATCTGGCTTAGCGGGCACTTTCCCGGTGGGCCGACGTGCTTTTGGGCCGACCTCAAAATCTATTTTTTTTTTTTTTTTTTTTTCGGCCCATGAACAGGCCCCTAAATGTGGTATGCCTAGATCGGCGGCCCAATGTTGTACTTCCGTCCATGGGCGCCGTATGGGGTGGGGGGAGTTAGGACAATTCCAAGGGCGGGCCCCTGGACTGACAGGGCCCCCAACAAATAGGTAAAAACTAATTTAAAATTTGTATTATATTATACAGTATATAAACCATCATCATTGAGTATATTTCAAATAATAATAAAATTAATGATGTCTTTGAAAGTATCCCCATTGACTTAAAAGTAAACATCCATATTGACTGACCACCCCCCTGCATCTGCATGAAATGGTTTGGTCCTGCCTCAGAGCACCCAGTGACGGTGTTTAGTTGCAGTCAGTCATTTCATCTACATTTAATCAGTGCAGGGAAACGTTTAGCAAGATATTCATATTACGTCATTGCCCATGCCCCTTTTAGCAGACTTAACAACAGATGAGCCAGCAGCACCCCAGTCTCCCCATAACTTCACCCCTCCCTGCCCCAGTGAAGAAGGTGAGCAACATTGTGTTACTGACTTAGCATCACTCCAGGGAGTTTGTTCTCTGTCTTGCTTGCTCTCTTTACTATGACAAAAAAGAAAATGGAATATGTATTAATGACAGAAATCAAACTCATAATTTTCTTACATCGTGACCATTATGACATAAATAAAAAAAACAACCTCCTGTCTGTACTAGATGCAAGTAAGTATGTAAGTTACAGACTATTAAAATAATCCAGTTTGATGTGTTCATTTAGACTGAATTTTGGCTGTATTCAAAACCTCAAAACCTCTTGATTTAGTGATCACTTGATCTGTTTTGTAGCACTATAATAACCCTGATGTGGAAATTCAACTTTATTTTGTCGTTGGCATATATGTGCAGTTAAGTAAAAAAAATCATCTGTTTTCATTGTTTTGAGATAATGATCTTAATTTATATTGATTAAAAAGTTAATATATATTGAGGTTTTTCTATTTTTTTAAATCTGTCATTAATTTTATAATAAAAATACATTGAGAATGTAAAGGATTGCCTTAAGGACATTTTTATGGTGGCTTTTAATCGTGAATCAAATAGTGAACTGCATACTGTATGCAGACTTATTATGATTTACAAATCACCAGCTGAAAATATTGTGCTAGTACTAGTATTGAACTACAAGAAGCAAGACAGTTGCAAGCCTTTGACTAGAGTTATTTAAAGCTTTTGATGGGACAGTTAGGTCCTATAGATGTGATGACAACAGCTGCACAGAGGGGGCCCAATTAGATTTTTTTTGTCATGGGGCCCAAAATTCCTGTTAGCGCCCCTGCTTCCGTCCAGTCATGTCCTCATACCCACCCTCACCATCACTACTCCCTGCCATCTTTAATCCGTTCACAGATCAGTTTATGCACCACCACACGTCAAAGAAATGCTCAAACAAAACCTCGGTCCTTCTACAAACTTCATTTGCTCTGATTTTCCGTCTGAGAGTCAGTATTTGTTATCACTAAACAGTCTAAACCCAGAGTTTAATGATCCACTGAAAGTACCCTTTGTAGCTTTTTCTACAGAACAAAAAACAAACATTTTGGTTGAATCACACCGTTGTCAATAACTACAGAAACACTTTCCTTTTTTCAATTTATGTCCCTCTTGCTGTGCCAGTCTCGAAAAGATCAAGATACTTTCTTCTTCTTCTTCTTCTTCTTCTATTATTGTTTTATGGCGGTTGGCAAACAACTGCATTACTGGCACCTTGTGAAATGGAGTGTGGATCAAATTGGTTTACAAATTCCCGCTACACACAATAATAAATAAATCAATAAAAATAAAACAATTAACGATACCAATACATTTTAAACCAATACTATACACACACTTGAATTTTTAATTATATTCTATACCATTCTAATAAGCCCAGTTTTTTCCAAAAACCTAAATATTGCTCTTTACTCCACATGCGCTAAATTCAGTTGTAATATTTCCTTAATATTTAACAAGATACTAGCTTCTTTTTTTTCTGCTTCTGTAGTGTTTGCTAACGGATCACAAAAGGAAGGTGCATGCCGCCACCTGCTGCACCAGGTGTGTACAACATATGTCAACATGAATCTAAAGCCTCATCCTCACAGCCCAACAGCGTGCAAACCTGTTTAAGATGAGAATATAGTAAATTTTGGGGCAACGTAGCCTATAGCTGTTTACTGATGGATAAATTGTAAAGGTGTGCATGATCACAACATATTAGGTCTCACATTTTGTTATATTTTTGTAAGATGAGAGAAGATTTGATATTATGACCGTATTGGTTAACATCACACCACATCCTAATGACCGCAACTTGAAGCTACATGGATAGAACAACCCAACTTCGCAAGGAACATGGACATTTTCAAGACGGATCTCCAAAGTGACTGTACACCATTTCCAGCTGTGGAAAAATACATTTGGGGAGAGAGAGAGGTTTTCCCTCATATGAAGTTCATACAGACACTGTAGGAATAGGAAACTCCCTCTCATGTTCATTCTGAATCTCTTTCTTGTCACAAATGTCATGACTTTTTTAAAGGAGGATAAGCAAACCTTGCAGTGGGCAGATAGTGGATCTCTAAAAATCGAACTGATTGACCTGAAAGCTGAAGTGTTAAGTGTGGGATTAAGAGAAAGACAATGCTGTATGTGACCATGCCACTTTTTGACTACAGATTGGGCTGGACAAAAATGACAGTACACCATGACCATGTTTTGCTTTTACAGTCCATGCAGTTCAGCATTCTTAACAACAGACATTTTAAAGCTAAATACAGTTCAAGAATGATCAATGAACACCTAAAGCCTGTTTGAGAATTGTACTGATTCTATTCATCATATTCAAAATGCCAGAAAATATGTGGAGGTATGGAGGTAAATAGTCAAATAGGCCTAAGGCAAGCAGGATATTTCATTTTGTTGAACTTAAGTTTTTTTTGAGGACTGGAGGGAGCAATTTAGTGTCTAAAAATACTTGTTTTAGAATTGAAGGCTCTGTTGTTGTAATAGAAAATAATAAATAATTTCCTACTGAGCATGCACTTCATTGTTGTCTATGTCAATGTGTTTTGGTTTGGGAATTGGAGAACATGTGAAGAAACGTTTTAAACATTATAGTCTGATCATTCTTTGTTTGAAATATTGTCCAGCTCTATCAGACACAGTACATTTTGTAATGAGATAGAAAAGAGCATTGATGTCTTGGATAGGTTTCATGCTTTTCTAGAAGGACATGCATAGCCTATAAGCTTCTCTTAATAACAGCAGAGATAAGAGGAAAGTTAATTTCAGAGATAGGTCAAGTCCTATGACAGACTATTCACTGGAGAATGTCATTGGTGGTGTTGTTGTACTGGACTACATTATATTGAAATGTATTTATACGTCCTATTTTATGGGTGGCTGTGGCTTGGTGGCAGAACGGGTCGTCCCAATCGAAAGGTTAGCAGTTAAATTCCGGCTTCCCCCAGCCCATGTGTCGAAGTGTCCTTGAGCAAGATACTGAACCCCAAATTGCTCCCAAGGGCTGTGCTTTCAGTGTGTGTGCGAATGATTCAGTCCTTCGACTGATGGGCAGTTAGTTCAGTGTGTGAATGGGGTGAATGTGATATGTAGTGTGAAAGTGCTTTGAGTAGTCGGAATACTAGAAAGGCACTATACAAGTACAGTCCATTTACCATTTCTAATATTTTAGCCAGTTTGTAAATGGGGTTGTAAAACAGAAACACCTCTCAATACAATGCAGTCCAGTACAACATCAATAAAAAACATATAGTTGGATTAACTCCTAACTGACTGTCAGTCAAAACTGAACGATATTTTCTAACTATAGGTACATTTATGGCTGAGCTGTCGTGTTGGATTGCATTAGATTTGACAGGTATACCTAACGAAGTGACTACTATGTTTTTTTTCTATAAAGCTTTATAGAAATAATTAAACATATTGGGATATACACTTATAAGTATGGAGTTAAAGCCAGCAGACTGGAAACGGGGAAATAGTTAGCTTGGCCCTGTACAAAGTTCTCAGCAGATGGGTAAACTGTTGTTTGTAAAGAAATTGTTACAGTGCATAACTACTTCTGAAATATTTGTTTTTACACTGTGTAGATTAAACAAACTAACTACACTGTGTTGCTGCTCAACAGCCGGTTATCTTAGCACCAACATGATAGCAGTATTGATCTTCTCATCTAACTGTCTCATTAATGCAATATTAAAAACAGCATGAAAAATGTGTCCTGAAAAATGTATTACTGCCTTTCTGTGGCTTTTTGTTTCGTTTCTTCCTAAGGATGTTTTAGAAAGAGAATGGTTCGACTCTATGGTTGCTTTACTTTTAGGCCATAGATTTTGGTGCTGTATTAGGATAGCCTGCTGTTATGTTGTTAATTTTGTTGTATTGACTTGGAGTGCTTAACTTTGTGGGGGATAGATTTGCAACAAACCATTCTCCCCAGCAAAGAAGGAAACCTTTTGCTGAAGTTTCTCTTTGACATGTATATGCCACCCATCCTAAGCCCCTCATGAAAGATTCCCTATCTACTATTATGCATGGTTGACCTAAAGGCAATGGATAGATCACACAAGTGCATGTAATAACACTGAATGAGACCAACACCCCAGCCAATCAACCATGAGACACCAGTCTACGAAAAAGGGTTAAAACAGGTCGTACAAACTAAAGTCGATGAAAGAAGAGCATCATGCCTGTGTATATTCAAAACAGTAGTGGAGATTGTTCATAAACTGCACCCACACAAAAAAAATCTAAAGCTATATTCAGAATTCATAAACCTTTCTTTTTTCATTGGGCAAATCTGTCATGACCCCCCTGAGGAGTAACGCTGCTGTGCAGGAATGGACAAAGACTATAAAGTTGTATTTGATTTAATTGTGGTTTATTTTACTAGAATGTATAGTTTATAGTGGTATTTATATTTTTTCATTCAGTCTACTCCATAAATTATACATAGTTTTCATTTGGTGTGGAACCATGACACACTATTTTGTTTAAATTAGAATTAATACTCTATTTAATTGTGTTCCTATTGTAGCATTAATATATGTGCCCACCCAGTTACATTCTTCATAAGTATAGGGATTTGGAGCTGATTCTCTGGACTCTGGGGAAGACCCCATTAGAGTCAATCAACACAATCTTTTTGCATTCATCAAAACTTGTCCGGGCTCTTGTCTAAAGATGCACAATATTCCTGTGACCAATCCTGGCCTTGCTTCCAAAACTCCTTTTTGACTTTTGGACCAGGTGATTGTATTAAAAAGACTGGTGCACTTTGTTTATCTATTTTTATTTGATGTTGACTCTTGCATTGAAATGTTAAAATGTGTTTTGTAGTTTGAAGAAAATGTTTGCATTCATATTTGATGTGTTGGCTGTCTGTGGTTTGTGTTGCTACCACCTACCATTGAAAACGTGTCGACAGAGGTCCTTTTAGTTCTTTGTTACAGGTTTAAAACCTTTTCTAATACCTGCATGCACCGCTACGGTGATTCATTCACTGATTGTACAGAATAGGAATGTACTACCATGTTATCAAAACAAACCTGCATAGAAATAAATCAGCACTGGCATAGGCCTACGTTTTCTCACAAACCTCCATGCAAGCATCCTCTTACTTTTTATGGCATTAACCCGAGGCTTAACTTACTTTACTGCTGATCCAGAATGCAGCCTTCTTCTCTGATCACAATTACCACCAGGATGAAGGTGGTGAAACTCCAGTAACAAGGACCCTGCCATTTAATCATCTTAAATGCAAAAGAAGAGAAGAAAAAAACAACTAAAGAAAACATAAAGATCTTTAAACTCTAGAAATGAATAATGTGCAGCAAAGAAAATACTAAGTGGACCAATAGGCCTACCTATTGCAAGGTGACAAAATTAAGCTCTTAGAAATATATTGGTGACTTTTTCTATTTACCAGACATACTATGCACCCCTGTACCTGTTGCTGCTTGATTCATCAATGATTATACAAATTAAATGAGCTCATTGATGAAGAACTCAACATGTTTTTTTGTGAACATACATTTTGTAGCTTTTTTAAACAGGGTAAAACACATGTTTGTGTCGGTTCTGTTATTGCTCCCACGCAGTTAAGTACTCATTGCTTTAATATTTGGCTTGGTCTAGAAATCATATAATAAGGTCATTTGTGAGGGTATGTCTTAATATGAAAAGGCAACATGCCTACATTAGACTATTATGAGTTTGTACATCACATTCATATATTGCACTATATCATGATATATGTATATTCAGTCAAAAATGCTAACTTATAGTAGTTTTCATTATTAGTTTGATTTTCATTATGTAGTTTGAAGCGAGTACAAATAGCCATTTAAGTTGTATTTTGAAGGGAAAAGCTAAATCCGGAAGTCTGTTCATTTTCTGGCTAGTTTTGCGGTCATCTGTGCCCGTTAAAAAACAAATTAGTAGTTAATTTTGTTTTAACCTAATATAGCAAGGGCAATTTGACATGTCTCTTCTTAATGCAGCTGAATGAAACGAAATATAAACCGTCTCCGATTGTTGTTTTTGCTGCTGTCAGTCTCATCTAGAAAACAAACGGTCAAAACATACACGAACCCAACACATCAACAGATTTTGACTCCAAGCAAACAAAGGACTTTTCGCGCCGTCTGTTTAAAAGCCCAGTTCAACCAATCAGCGTACAGATAACTCATACAAACTTGATGTCTTGATCGCACATAGATCAACCAATCACAGTGGCCCCTCTTTCTTGTGACCTACATTCAAATTTAAATACATAAATCTGACCAATCCGCTACTGGGTGGGAGGAGTTGTGGAAGTACTTCTAGTCAAGTTAGTTCGGCCTCGCAGACGATGACAAAACAGTTGCGTTTTCTTCCTCATTCAGTCGTTTACAACTTGTCTTGTTGAGAACAGGTAAGGTTCCAATTTTGCAATTGTGTTTAGTTAAGGATAATTTTGTTTTGGAAGTTACTGGTATTTTCGTGTAATGTCTACGATCATCAAATATCTGTGCATATTTACCAGCTAAAGCCTATTAGTGAATTAACGTTAAATCGTTTGTATGTTAACTTTGCGCAAATCACAACGGTGTTCACAATGTCTATGTGAGGAAAGTTGTCGGATTCTAGTTAATACAAACGATGATGTTTTTGATCTCTTTCGATACAGTGACTCAAGCAGTGTTAGTCTACTGCTGTGTGCTTACTACGCAACATGCAGTTCAAACGCCATTTGGTTTGGTAGCTTAGCCTGCTACACAACGGTCGTCCCCACATTTAAAGATTTTATGTGTTCGCATTCTGGTTTAGACCCACCCCCGCGGTTAGTTGCACGGTAATCAAAGGCAGCGTGACAGTCGTGTGAAATTAAAGTAATGGCTATTATGTTAGTTTGTTGGTTAAGCTTTTGGCGCAGTTAAGTTTAGGCGGGAAGATACAAAATGGAGTCGCGTCTTTTTGTCCCAGAGAAGGAGAAATCCGATTAGAGCTTTAAAACACTCTTGAGCTCCTACTTGCCCTATTTGGTCTACAATAACGTTACCTTTAATACACCAACGGTGACAAATGTTTAAATATTTACATGATTCAACATTAGCTAAAATGAAAGTTTACATGTATGTGTTAAGTTTTTGGTTATTGTGCAAATACAAGCTAGAGTAAAGTTACGTTTAACATACTGCTTGCCCATATGATTTTGTCATTACTATAAGTGGTTTAGTTTTGTTACTAGTGTTTCATCTGATGTTTTTGCCATGGTTTTTAGATCAGTCGCAGCCATGACAAAGGACCCAAATAAGCCAAGAGGAAAAACCTCCTCCTATGCTTTCTTTGTTGCGACCTGCCGTGAAGAGCACAAAAAGAAACACCCAGGGACCAGTGTAAGCTTTGCAGAGTTTTCCAAGAAGTGTTCTGAGAGATGGAGGGTGAGTTGGCATCAATTTCCTATAAGATTTAAGGTTTTGTTTGTAGAACTGTTTTTGGTGTGTCGGCTTGTGTCTGTAAAAACAGAAACTGAGTTTAATCTGGTGAGTAGTATTTATTTTAATGTAGCCGATGCGTGGGTATATTATAAGAACACTTTGATTTTGTTCCCCAGTGGCGACTGGGATTGCAATGAAAATTCCCATGTGGCCCAAAAAGCAATTTTCTCCATAGACCAACATTATAAAATGTCTTTAAAACTGTTGCGCGGACATCTCAAACTGCAAACAAGGTCAATTATGAGTTGTGCTATTTATTTATTTTAATCATGGAGGTTATATATTTGTATGTCATTTTTAGAAAAAAAAAAAATCAGACTTTATCAAATTGTGTAAAGTACGTGGCCCGAGTGGGAACCCTGAGGCAGGGCCAGCCGGAGAAACTCTACTGCGCTTATTCAGTGACATTTTTTGGCGTATGTGCCAGGTAAGCAATTCTTACTGAAATCAAGAGGCACTATTTTGGCATCTTATATCCAGTTCTAATAATACATGCTTTGATGCCAGTCCCTATTTTTCCAACCCCCTGCATGGCCATTTGCACTCTTATAGTTAAATAGAGTGGGAATGAAGTACTTTACACTGTAAGTGGGAGGGTGTCCATACATTAGGGTGTTGGCATTGCATAAGTATTCTCAAATGTAACCTGAGATGCAAATGTCTGAATTTTGTACAAGAAGACTTCTTGAAGTAAACAATATTTTTAGAAGGAGAATCAGAATTTTGAGCTGTTTACTGAACTCATTGGTTTCTGGATTGTAGACCATGTCAGCTAAGGAGAAGGTGAAGTTCGAGGAGATGGCTAAGAACGACAAGGTCCGTTATGACAGAGAGATGAAATCGTACGTCCCTCCTAAAGGTACCGCGAAGGGCAAGAAGAAAAAGGACCCTAATGCACCCAAAAGGGCACCGTAAGTCTTTAAAACTTCACCACACCACCCCCATGTATGGTTTAAAAATAAATTCAAGAGCCTAGAGAAGATTTTTATCAGATCTAAATTCTAGCTACTTTTTTTTATGCCCGAAACCTTTCTGACATTAACCTGTCCCCCTGTCTCTCCAGTTCTGCTTTCTTCGTGTTCTGCTCTGATCACCGTCCCAGGATCAAGGAGGAAAATCCTGGGATTTCTATTGGTGACATTGCCAAGAAGCTTGGCGAGTTGTGGTCTACACAGAGTCCCAAAGACAAGGCTCCCTATGAGGCCAAGGCTGCCAAACTGAAGGAAAAATATGAGAAGGTATGTTGCCTGGATTTTTTTTTTCTTGCAGCTAGGGAACAGCAGCTTGACGCTAAAGGATACGTCTGACATTTGACCCAACCAGCGGTGAACAAATTCACCACTCTACTTAACATTATATGTACAGTCATGCTATATTAAGGTGGTTTTATTAAAACATCACACTGCTGAATGGTATAAAGAGATGTATCAATTTCCCCTTATTTTAGGATGTTGCTGCCTACCGAGCCAAATGTGGTTCAGGAAAGAGTGATACCGGTAAGAAGGGTGGCCCAGGCAGGCCCGCTGCCAAAAAAGCAGAACCAGTTGATGACGATGATGATGAAGATGATGAGGATGAGGACGAGGAGGAAGATGATGACGAGGACGAGGATGACTAAGCGGTTTATGTTAAAGGATGTGAATTTTGCGACGCATTGTTCAGCTTAACTCCTGTTTGTTTTTTGTGTGTGTGTGGATGATTACAACAGTATAGCCTGCTGTCCCTGTTGGTCTGCCTCCGTAGGATACCAGACCTGTATTCCTTTTTTTCAAATTCAGGGATTTAGTTTTTATTTTGTCACTTAGTCCCCTTATGATTTAATATTGTTTTAACTGTTTTTCTGCTGAACTCGGGTTTGTTAATCTTAGCGCCTCGTTGTCTAAATGGGCAGCCAGATATAAATTTCCTGTGATAATACAATGGACTGAAACTCCTGTACAGGCAGTGAACAGCAGCAAATCAGTAAGATATTATTTTTTTTTTTTAATAAAATTAAAAAAATGTATTGTTTCTGGAAGCACTGCTTATGTTTTCTGTTTAGTGGTGCCGTTTCTTCACTGTCATTTTACTACCAGGGTTTATCTGTAGTTTGATTAAAAATGTTTGCAGCCATTTTTAATGTGGAACTTTGAAAACTTACATGTAGAACGATTTTTTTTTTTTCTTTTTTGTAATAAAATTTTGTATATTGATAAGTGGCCTCTTAATTGTTCAATAGTTTGTAATTGGTATGGAGGTATTTCTTAACCGGTACATTAGTATAAGGACTATACTATGTATAAGATTAAAGTACAGCATCTCTTGCCTGATGGTAACATGATACAGCTAAACTTGTGGAGGCAATATTTCTGCTCAGCCCAATGTTGGAATATTGAGTTCTAGATTTTAGGATGCAAATAGATACCAGAACTGTGTGAAGTGACTTAACATTCTAGAGTCAAAAGTCTGAAAAACATCTTCAAGACAATTAGGTGTCCATCATTTAATGTCTCCAGGTTGTAGTGGGGTAAAGAGAATTTATTTTTTTAATTCAATTTAATGATTCAGACTATTGTAAAAAAATATACTGTAAGGCTATGGAGTAGCTTTTATGTATTGCCTTGCATTTTTTACCTTAGGTAATTGTAACAATGTAGCCTATAATGTGCTAATTTTAGTTAGAATTGTTGATAGTGGCTGTTGAATCAGGATAATTCTGATCCAGATAAAGCCTTGACCTGGGGAAATTAACCATGGCTGGATCACTCATACACCATGTTGGGCAGAGTCATGAGGAGAGACAATGTATGTACGGTATAAAGAGTTGATGAGACGGACTCATTTCTTGATTTACACAGTAGGGTTTTACAAACACTCCAGACAGCCAATAGCTGCCTAAAATAATTATTCCCATGGACCAATCACTGCCGCCGTTACGGCCCACCTCACGCGGAGGAAGATGATCAGGGAGCATTTCAGAACCTGGGAGCTGTCCGTTCTGCACGAACCAGCTGACAACTGACGGTAAGAAGAAAAACACCGGCTACACATCAGCTGCCTAGCAAAATAATATAAATCAACAGCGATGGTACACAAAACATAGATGTAAAATCCTGCTTAATGCATGTTTGTCATCACCAAACCACCGCCCCGTGGTGTTCTGACTGACCACATCTGCGACACTCGAGTGTCAATAGCAGACAGTTTATACACGTATTGCTGAAACCTGTTGATGTCATCTACATATTCTTGAAATATAATAGGAAACTGACAGACATTAAACGCCAAAAACGCGTCTGGTTGGCGATTGGTGGCAACAATTTGGGTGATGAAAATAGCTAGTTAGTTGCTTACAAACAGGTTTAGCCTATCGATTTAACTGTGGTTCAGACGAGCATTTGTTTTAGGCTATTTTATTGTTATCATGTCCGAAACGAGGTATTTGTGTTAATAATAGTTTCGTGCTAAGCGAATGCCTTTTCTGCTGTCTAGCCTAGATACCAATACTAAGCTCGGGTTTGGTGATTTACCTGTCTGGTTTAAAACCGGGTCCTTTATGAACACAAATAAATCAAAGAAACGCATTAGAAACAACGGTTACATGTAAAATAACACAACTTTAACGTTTCAACCAAATGTTGCTTAGTGTATTACTTTAGACACCAGTTTCACCTGAAAATTAACCAAGCCGTGCACACCGGAAATTAAATTACCCGAGGAGGAGACCTGTGTCAGGCTAATGATGACTAGCCATACTTAAGGAGCTGGACAGCACTATTGTCTTATCTGAGTATGTGTACTATTTTAAGAGACATGTTATTTTAAAATAGTTGCATGTCTTTTCATGACTGCATCTACTGTTTCATTCTGTTTTTGCTGGGTGAGTGTGAGCCATTCTGCTGTCTAGAGAATAACCCCGTTTAAAGCTGAGAAGTCTTGATTGGTCTCCATTGGAACACATTTAGTTATTATAGACTTTTTTCACGGCAGACATTTCAACATGTCAAAGCAGGAAAAGCACCAATAACCTAAGATTAAGCATTTAGATGAGCCAGGTCTAGGGGAACCATAAATTCTCTATCAGAGAAGAAGTAGAGGAACTTAATTCAAACCCTACAAAAAGAAAAGTGCTTTGTAGTCACTACTTTTACAACTGCACATCATTACTGTTTAGATGATCACACTATTACTTAATCAAAAAGAGAATGGGCAATGACAAATTTATATGTAAATCAACCAATTTGCACCATACAGGAACAGGTTACAAGGCTAGGTCAACAAGTTTTTGAAGATTATCTTTGATAGAAAATCCCCGCTCCCCTGTTTCCCTTCTTTCAGTTGAGATTTGGGTGAACCATCCCTTTACAGAAAATTACTCATGATGCCTCAAAAACCCTTTTTTTTAATTATAAATCTCTAATAATGAAATGGAATGACCAATATATCAAGTACGACATCCAGGTCACAGTTCTTCCTGTAGGTATAAGAACTTAAGATGCTCTTACTTATGAATCTTTTAGCATTTCAAAGGGTATTTTAATGAAGATACTTCAGAAACACCCTGTTGATACAAAGGAATTGGTTTAATTATTGGTCTAATTATCTTAGCCGAAGATCCTTTGGGTTAGTTAGGTTTAAAAAATCATGAGATAACTAACTAATGCAAAATAAACTACATTTTCTACAAGGGTCTTTTTAGGATGTGTAGTTGCTACAATGAGTACAGTACCACGGTTGTACTAGTCAGTTCAATCAGTATTCAATCAGTAGATAAGCAGCAGTCTTAGCCAATCACAGCAGAGATTAATTAAATCCTCTCTACATGTGTACTTCTCTTTAATCATCTTATCCTCTTCAACTTGTGGATCTATGTAGTATGTTAGTATGCTGTGAGTGTTGCCCTGTTAGAAATAGAACTGTACACTGTAATTCAATCCATAATTCGTAATAAATATTGTTTAGAGAGGTGTTAAGTTAATTCTGATTAGTGTGGTTGGTGTTGCACTGGACTGCAAACCAACACAAACACACTTAACACTTAACAATAAAATAGAAATATAAAAACACAGCGTAGACACTGTTTAAGAGACATTTTAGCCCTGATCCAGCAGCGGTCCAGAGATA
Source organism: Coreoperca whiteheadi (assembly GCA_011952105.1). Classification (NCBI taxonomy): domain Eukaryota; kingdom Metazoa; phylum Chordata; class Actinopteri; order Centrarchiformes; family Sinipercidae; genus Coreoperca; species Coreoperca whiteheadi. The sequence goes on along the minus strand of CM022472.1, from coordinate 33,776,373 downwards.
CTGTGAATCTGGGGAAGATTAGTTATTAGTAAGTTATTTTCAAACATCTTCTTCTTCTTTTCCTTTCGGCTGTTCCCTTTCAGGGGTCGCCACAGCGAATCATGCGCCTCCATCTAACCCTGTCCTCTGCATCCTCTTCACTCACACCAATTAACTTCATGTCCTCTCTCACTACATCCATAAATCTCCTCTTTGGTCTTCCTCTAGACCTCCTGCCTGGCAGCTCCAACCTCAGCATCCTTCTACCAATATATTCACAGTCTCTCCTCTGAACGTGTCCAAACCACCTCAATCTGGCCTCTCTGGCTTTATCTCCGAAACATCTAACATGAGCTGTCCCTCTGATGTACTCGTTCCTGATCCTGTCCATCCTCGTCACTCCCAAAGAGAACCTCAACATCTTAAGCTCTGCCACCTCCAGCTCTGCCTCTTGTCCTTTCTTCAGTGCCACTGTCTCTAAGCTGTACAACATCGCTGGTCTCACCACCGTCTTGAACACCTTTCCTTTCATTCTTGCTGATACTCTTTTATCACACAACACACCTGACACTTTTCTCCACCCGTTCCAACCTGCTTGCACTCGCCTCTTCACCTCTTTTCCATAGTCTCCATTGCTCTGGACCATTGAACCTAAGTACTTAAAGTCCTGCACCTTCTTCACCTCTGCTCCCTGTAACCTCACAGTTCCACCTGGGTCCCTCTCATTGACACACATGTATTCTGTCTTACTGCGGCTAAGCTTCATTCCTCTGTTTTCCAGAGCAGACCTCCATCTCTCTAGATTCTCCTCCACCTGCTCCCTGCTCTCACTACAAATAACAATGTCATCCGCAAACATCATAGTCCATGGAGATTCCTGTCTAACCTCATCCGTCAGCCTGTCCATCACCAGAGCAAACAAGAAGGGGCTCAGAGCCGATCCTTGATGTAGACCCACCTCCACCTTGAACTCCTCTGTCACACCTACAGCACACCTCACCACGGTCTTACAGCTCTCGTACATGTCCTGCACCATTCTAACATACTTCTCTGCCACTCCAGACTTCCTCATGCAATACCACAGCTCCTCTCTCAGCACCCTGTCATACGCTTTCTCTAAATCTACAAAGACACAATGCAACTCCTTATGACCTTCTCTGTACTTCTCCATCAGCATCCTCAAAGCAAATACTGCATCTGTTGTGCTCTTTCTAGGCATGAAACCATGTTGCTGCTCACAAATGCTCACCTCTGCCCTTAGCCTAGCTTCCACTACTCTTTCCCACAACTTCATTGTATGGCTCATCAGCTTTATTCCTCTGTAGTTGCCACAGCTCTGCACATCTCCCTTGTTCTTGAAAATTGGCACCAGTACACTTCTCCTCCATTCCTCGGGCATCCTCTCACTCTCAAAGATCTTGTTAAACAAACTAGTCAGAAACTCTACTGCCACCTCTCCTAGACACTTCCATACCTCCACAGGTATGTCATCAGGACCAACTGCCTTTCCACTCTTCATCCTCTTCAACATCCTCCTCACTTCACTCTTGCTAATCTTTGCTACTTCCTGCTCCACACCAGTCACCTCTTCTACTCTTCGTTCCCTTTCATTTTCCTCATTCATCAACTCTTCAAAGTACTCCTTCCATCTTCCCATCACACTCCTTGCACCTGTCAATACATTTCCATCCTTATCTTTAATCACCCTAACCTGCTGCACATCCTTCCCATCTCTATCTCTTTGTCTGGCCAACCTGTACAAATCCACCTCTCCCTCTTTAGTGTCCAACCTAGCATACAAGTCCTCATATGCTCTTTGTTTGGCCTTTGCCACCTCTACCTTCACCTTAGGCTGCATCTCCCTGTACTCCTGTCTACTCTCTTCAGTCCTTTCAGTGTCCCACTTCTTCTTTGCTAACCTCTTTCTCTGTATACACTCCTGAACTTCCTGGTTCCACCACCAAGTCTCCTTGTCCACTTTCCTCTTTCCAGATGACACACCGAGTACCCTCCTACCTGTCTCCCTGATCACATTAGCTGTAGTGGTCCAGTCATCTGGGAGCACTTCCTGACCACCCAGAGTCTGTCTCAGCTCCTCCCTGAAAACTAAACAACATTCTTCCTTTTTCAACTTCCACCACTTCGTCCTCTGCTCTGCCTTTGTCCTCTTCATCTTCCTCACCACCAGAGTCATTTTACACACTAGCATCCTGTGTTGTCTGGCTACACTCTCCCCTACCACTACTTTACAGTCACTGGTCTCTTTCAGATTACAACGTCTACACAAGATGTAGTCCACCTGAGTGCTTCTCCCTCCGCTCTTATAGGTCACCCTATGTTCCTGCCTCTTCTGGAAGAAAGTGTTCACTACAGCCATTTCCATCCTCTTTGCAAAGTCTACCACCATCTGTCCTTCTGCGTTCCTGTCCTGAAGACCAAACCTGCCCATCACATTCTCATCACCTCTGTTCCCTTCACCTACATGCCCGTTGAAATCTGCACCAATCACCACTCTCTCACCTCTGGGGATGCTCTGCATCACTTCATCTAACTCACTCCAGAATTTCTCCTTCTCTTCTAACTCACATCCTACCTGTGGGGCATAACCACTCACAACATTGAACATCACCCCTTCAATTTCCAGCTTCAGGCTCATCAACCTGTCTGACACTCTTTTCACCTCAAGAACATTCCTCACAAACTCCTCTTTCAGGATAACTCCTACTCCATTTATCTTCCTATCCGACCCATGGTAGAACAACTTGAACCCTGCTCCTAAGCTTCTAGCCTTGCTACCTTTCCACCTGGTCTCCTGGACACACAGTATGTCCACCTTCCTTCTCTGCATCATGTCAATCAACTCTCTAGCCTTCCCTGTCATAGTCCCAACATTCAAAGTCCCTACTGTCAGTCCTACATTCTTAGCTTTCCTCTTCTCTCTCTGCCTACGAACACACCTTCCTCCTCTCCTTCTTCGTCTTTGACCAACAGTAGTCCAATTTCCACCGGTACCCTGTAGGTCAACAGCACCGGTGGCGGTCATTGTTAACCCGGGCCCCGGTATGGAAGTCATTGTCATGATTCGCATTTTTAGTTTGGCATGTGTTTTACGTCGGATGCCCTTCCTGACACAACCCTCTGCATTTATCCAGACTTGGGACTGGCACATGAAGACACTGGCTTGTGCCCCCCTGCGGTTGCATTAAGTTATTTTCAAACATCTAAATCTGCTTATTACTGCCATTAATTTATTCATTTACATCGGTCTTCAATCTATACTTGTCTACAAAGTCATAGCCACTTAATAAACATTAAACGGAATATAAAAATACACAGCCATATTTTTTTAACTACATATAAAAGCTTTGCAAAAGATTAATCTTTGGATTTTTAAAATGACTTAAACATATCATAGTTAGTGTCTGCATGTGTTTGTGTGTCTCTAGGTGAGGATGTCCAAGGTGAAGCAGGTGGGCTTGCTGGCAGCAGGCTGTCAGCCCTGGAATAAAGATGTGTGTGCTGCTAGTGGGGACCGCTTTGCCTACTGTGCTACTTTGGCTATATACATCTACCAGGTGAACTGTGTGTGTGAATGCGTGTTCATGAGGGTGGTGAATGTTTAACTCTAAGATGGCATTATGTGCTAGCGGTTACATGCTTGGAGCAGCTCTCACATACTGTACCTCGGTTATTGTAGTGTTATTAACAGTGATTGACTCACCACTTAAACGTAACTATCATCTCTTGTCATGGGAAATGTGAGGTCACTGAAAAACTATGAATGGTTGACCTAATACAGTGTGCAGATACACATTGTATCTGTACACAGGCAATAAACCAAAATGTTTTCTGGGTACTGCAAATCTTGTGCAATGTAATTATACACAGTTTGTGTATAATTATATTGTACAAGTGTATCCAAATCTTCAAACTGAATTATTTAAAGCATTGAAACACAATATACTGCAACCTTTCTTGGTTAAGTCATTTTGTTTGAAGTGCCTACAGTTCTGGCAGAACTGAATCACTGAACTAAACCTGCAAAATCTTTCAATGAACAGTCTACAATCATAAACATGCTACTACAGAGAGGTTTCATAAAATCACATCACCACACAATTTATGTTTAACCCATCACAGGGCAAAATCAGAGCCATTTATTTCCCTTTTTAAAATTCCTTATATACTCCCTCTGTCTCCTTGTTGTAGTTGGACCAGCAGTACAATGAATTTAAGTTGAGGTCCATCATGTCAGAACACAAGAAGACCATAACAGCCATCAGCTGGTGTCCCGACAACCCTGATCTGTTTGCGTCAGCCTCTGCTGATAACCTGCTCATCATATGGAATGTAACAGAACAAAAGGCTGTAGCAAGACTGGACAATACTAAAGGTCGATGGATGATCTACACCAGGTTTTATTGTCACATTGGAGTGTTTAAGGTTAGATTATTGCAATGTTCTCCCCTACAATAAAGTATCACAGCGTCTCCTCTTCTTTCTCAGGTGTCCCTACTTCAGTCAGTTGGTGCTGGAACTCATCTGACGGAGTGGCGTTTGTCTCCCAGCGTGGTCCGCTGTATATCTGGGTCTATGGAGGTCCTGATCGCGGGGTCACAGTGCATAAAGAAGCTCATTCTTTCCTGTCTGATATCTGTCTCTTCAGATGGCACCCTACCAAAAAGGGCAAACTGGTTTTTGGACACACAGACGGAAGTTTATCTATTTTTCAGCCAGGTATGGATGTTTTACTCAAATCAATTGAATTAAAGCATATTCTTACCATGCATTTGAATAGTTCTTGAGACATTTCTTTGACTTACATTCATTGCCTGAGCCTACTGTATAACATCTCTAACCCTACTCTTTTCTTCATGTTCCATAAGCAGAGACATGTGCCTGCAAACACACACATCTTCATTAATCTGTCTGTTCTCTCTTGTTTAGGGAGTAAATGCCAGAAGCATGTTTTGCGTCCAGATTCATTAGAGGGGACAGATGAAGAGGACCCAGTCAGTGCTCTGGAATGGGACCTTTTGTCAACTGACTATTTACTAGGTTGGACGGAATGTTAACATCACTAAGATTTTGTTAGCTGAAATGATACCATAAAAACACATGCTAGTAATCAAAACGCTTAATCCTGTATATTCACGTAACCAGTGCAGTTATTGGCTATTACAAAATCTCTGTGACTATAATTACAACCACAGATGCTAAATAATGAACACATTCTCTCTCTCACAGTGTCTAACCTCCATAATGGTATCAGGCTGGTGGACAGCGAGGCCTTGGCATGTATCACGTCTTTCTGCTTCCCCTCAGCTGCTGCATCAGTTCAGTGTCTGGCCTGGGTCCCCTCTGCACCAGGCATGTTCATCACCGGAGGTAAAAACTGTGTATTTCTGTGTGGGATGTGTGTATGATCTGGGTTCCCTTCTGCCTCGATGTGTTTACCGCTACAAGTTAGACTTACCTTTCAACTAGGCCTGCACGATTCAGGGAAAAATATGAATCACGATTTTATTAGCTTAGAATTGATATCTCATGAAGCATAATGTTTATTACACACATGAACCATGACAAAACAAACTGGCAGTACCAACAATATTTGTTTTGGCACATAGAAAACTGCACATCGCCACAAGCCTACAAGTTTTCATCAATATCCATGAGGGGTGTAATGGATCGCAGTTGATCCATATTGATCACGACCTCCGGTTCGGCACGCACGTGACCTGCGGATTAATTGCGCTTTTTTTTAAACTAGCGGATTAATCTAAATTGTTGAGCTATCGGAGACTAATGTTGCTTTTTAAGTAATTGCGTTATTTTAATTTCGATGCTGAGTTTAAGTGAAATTACACACAACAGTCTTGTGTTCACGTGAACAGGGCGCGTTAATAAGTCAACGACGGCTAGCGGCGGAGCTTGAAAAGCCTTCCGCATCATTTAAAGCGCACGTATGGGAGCATTTCGGCTTCCCCGTAAAATATAATGATGACGGAAGAAGGGCGGTGGACAAAACTGTAACGGTATGTAGACACCAAAAGTTTCAAAGGATCGGAAAAATGATCGGATCCGTGACTCATGATCCGTAATGTGATCTGAACAATGAGTTTTGTGATCCGTTACACCACTAATATCCATTTTGTTTATTTCCCGAACTACAGCGCTCGCTCGACGAGTGAAACACGTGGTGTTTCGGTGCTTCGTCATTGGCTGAGGGTGAAGCCCTGAACTTTGTGAGAGTCCTGAACTTTGTGAGAGCTGTCCTTTCAAAATAAAGGCCACATTTTTAAAATAATTTAAAATTAAAATCATGAACAGGGTGAATCGAGATAGCGATTTTATAACGATTTATCGTGCAGGCCTACTTTCAACCTCCAACATACCAGGCACCTGGTATGTGGGACCTGTTGTTGCCACAGTGCCATCTGTCTATGTATAGATGCATTCTTACTTACATGTTAATAGGTACATTTGGCTTCCTAAAAACACAATAATACTTAGTATTATAGGGCTTTAAGATAGTAGATTGAGTTCATATTAATACCACCCATGCCTTATGAGAGGACAAGTCTACTGACCAAGAAAATTGTTAAACACATTTTCATTATGGAAGAGAGCATTGAAATGTTTTAACTGATTTGTCTTCGTCTGTCTCTCAGACTCTCAGGTTGGAGTTTTGAGGGTATGGAATGTGTCTCGCTCCACTCCTTTGGACAGCTTTAAACTGAAGAAGACTGGATTTCATGCTTTGCATGTCCTCAACTCCCCTCTTGCCAAGAAAGGTAAAATTTAGAATAAAACCTCTTGGGCTTACAAATGTGGTATAATGAGTCACCAGGGTTCTATTTTCAGGTTGGTATAAAAATCTTGTACCAAAGTACATTCTTACATCCCTGTGTTGTAAAATTATCAATAAATCTATATTGTATCTTAAAAGTGCAATTTCTAAACAAAATCCACATCTTTAGATTTGTGCTTCTCAAGGACAGCATTGTGTGTCAGCCACCAAAGAACAACAAGGAGTTTGAAAATATGATAATGTTTTTGTTAAATGTACACTGTCTGGGTATAATTCAAACACCATTCTGCTCTAGTAAGGCTTAATTTGATAAGCTCAGCAACACTGTCCCTGAAATAAGGTTGAGACTGACTGCTAAGAAATGTAAGGATTATCTTCTTTAAGATTTCTAGAAAAACACACCAGATATTTTCTCCTTTCTTTGACTCTCTCCACTCTCTCTACAGTGCAAAGTTCCTGTTCTCCAAGTAAAAGTCAGCACACCAGTTCTACCAGTGAGGCGGTACCTCCCCCAACCCTGTCACAGAACCGGTCCTTTTCTCTGCCTCCAGCCCATGCTGTGTGCTGCTTCATGGATGGAGGGGTGGGGCTCTATGACATGGGGGCCAAGAAGTGGGACTTCCTACGAGACTTGGTATTTTATAACATCTTTTGTAAAGTCAACAGCCTGCATATTCTTACACGTGACTGAAAGAACAAACCAATAATAGAAAATGCCTTGTACAGTGTACTTATGATTTATTTGCTCTCTCTGTTTTTATGTTGTTTTGTATTACAGGGTCATGTAGAGACTATCTTCGACTGTAAATTTAAGCCAGATGATCCCAACCTGCTGGCCACAGCTAGTTTTGATGGAACCATCAAAATCTGGGACACAAACACACTAACAGCTGTTTACACCTCCCCCGGCAATGAAGGAGTGGTCTACTCCCTGTCCTGGGCTCCAGGTAGATTAACTCCACCTTGACACACACCCACACACAAGCACATGCACACATACAGGACACACACATTTGTGTGTGCAACCAGGAAGAACTGAGGAATGACTTGTAAAATCACTTGCAAAACTCCGTAGGTAATTCAAAAATACATAAATGCAAGCTAAACAACATGTGAACATCCCAGCCCATAAAAGACAAGTACGTAAACACACTGGTCAGGTATATAGTACAACAAAGACTTCTGTGAAAGTTATGACCTTTCTGTCTGTGTGTGTTTTGAAGGAGACCTGAACTGCATTGCAGGGGCGACGTCTCGTAATGGAGCGTTCATTTGGGACGTCAGAAAAGGAAAGATAATCACTCGCTTTAATGAGGTTACTTTGACAAAATGACATGATGAATGAAAGTGATTCTGTGTATCATTTATGTATGAATATCACCAGTGTATCACGTAGCTTAATCAAATAATAAGTTAAGATATGGCTTCTGTCTCCCCCTTTTTTTGAACTGACAATTTGAAAAAACATGTTGTTTCCATACTAGTTATTCTTATCCTTTCCAATTACCCCTTAGAGAAACACGTGCTTTTCCTCTGCTGTCTCGTCGCCGCTCCCTCCCTCTGAGGAGCTCTCTCTCTTGAACACCGACAGCGCCACTGACACTCTGTGTTCCACTCTTAAATCCTGCCTGGACAACTTCTGCCCTCTCACATCTAGACCAGCCCACACATCCTCGTCTGCCCCCTGGTTATCTGATGTTCTACGTGAGCATCGCGCCAGCCTCCGGTCAGCTGAGAGAAAATGGCGTAAATCAAAAGATCCCGCTGACCTATGTCTCTACTCTATAATTTCTCAGCTGATGTCACCTCTGCAAAAACGGACTACTACCGCTCTAAGATCAACAACTCACCTGACTCACGCACTCTTTAAAACCTTCGCTGCTCTCCTTTCTCAGCTTGCTCCCCCACCTTCAGCGGATTTAACAGCTGATGACTTTGCGTCTTTCTTTGTCAAGAAAACAGCTGCCATTAGCAGGCAATTCTCTGCGGCGCCACCTGTTGACCTCGCACACATCCCAGATACATGTCTGCTCCCCTCTTTCTCTTATCTATCTGAAGCTGACGTTTCCAAGGTCATTCATTCTAACCACCCTACCACCTGCCCGCTGGATCCCATCCCAACCCATCTCCTTCAGGCCATCTCTCCGTCTGTTGTCCCTGCTCTCACCCACATCATCAACTCCTCCCTCACCACTGGGTCGTTCCCCACAGCTTTCAAAGAAGCCCGCATCACACCATTACTGAAGAAAGCCACTCTCAATCTGACACTATTAGAAAGCTACAGACCGGTTTCCCTCCTTCCCTTCATTGCCAAAGCTCTGGAATGGGCTGTTTTTAACCAGCTCTCCTCCTTTCTCACACAGAACAATCTCCTGGACCGCAACCAGTCTGGTTTCAAGAGCGGCCATTCCACGGAGACCGCGCTGCTCTCAGTTGTCGAAGCCCTGAGACTGGCAAAGGCAACATCCAAGTCATCCATATTTATCTTACTGGACCTGTCTGCGGCCTTTGACACAGTTAATCACCACGTCCTCCTGTCCACTCTCAGTGCTATGGGTGTGTCTGGAATTGCATTGCGATGGTTTAAATCGAATCTCTTGGGTCGGTCATTCAGAGTATCCTGGAGAGACGAGGTCTCTGAGTCCCAACATCTCAATACAGGGGTGCCGCAGGGCTCGGTGCTTGGTCCCCTACTCTTCTCCATCTACATGACATCCCTCGGCTCGGTCATTCAGAAGCATGGCTTTTCCTATCACTGCTATGCAGATGACACGCAGCTCCACTTGTCGTTTCAACCTGACGATTCAACTGTTTCTGCTCTCATCTCAGCATGCCTGAGTGACATCGCGCTTTGGACGAAGGACCATCACCTGCAGCTGAACCTGGACAAAACGGAACTACTTGTGATACCGGCCAACCCAAAGATTTACCACGACCTCTCCATTCAACTAGGCTCAACGACCGTTACTCCGTCCAGCACAGTCAGAAACTTGGGGGTGGTAATTGATGATCAACTAAACTTCAAAAGTCATGTCGCCAGCACCACCCGGTCCTGCAGATTCATCCTCTACAACATCAGGAAAATCAGACCTTTCCTATCGGAGCAGTCTACACAAGTCCTAGTCCAGGCTCTTGTCCTGTCCAAACTGGACTATTGCAATGCACTGCTGGCTGGTCTCCCTGCTTGCACAACCAAACCTCTGCAGATGATCCAGAACGCGGCGGCAAGAGTGGTCTTCAATGAGCCGAAGAGAGAGCACGTAACCCCTCTCTTCATTAGGTTACCCTGGCTTCCTGTTGTCGCCCGCATCAAGTACAAAGCGATGCTCTTGGGTTACAAGACCACCACTGGTTCTGCACCAACATATCTTTGCTTGTTCATACAGACCTATGCTCCTGCCAGGTCCCTGCGCTCTGCAAACGAACAACGTCTGGTGGTACCATGCCAAAAAGGAATAAAATCACTCTCGCACACCGTCTCTGGATCCGTTCCACATTGGTGGAATGATCTGCCTGCCTCTACAAGATCAGCAGATTCTGTAGCCACCTTTAAAAAGCACTTGAAAACGCATCTCTTCCGTCAACACCTAACTGACAATCACTAACTCTTCTTCCTTTCTACCTCTGCTCAAAAAAATAAATAAATACCTCTTCCTATCCTTAGCTTTGTATACTGTGCTAGGCTTTAATCAGACTAGTTGTTTTTTTTATGCACTTGTGCTTTTTGTTACCTTGTGTTATATTGCTTCCATTGTCTTCCTCAAATGTAAGTCGCTTTGGATAAAAGCGTCTGCTAAATGACTAAATGTAAATGTACGTGACTCCAACTTATTAAAAATGATGAATGGTATGATGGTGTCTACAGTGATGACCTCTCTGTTTTCCTCCAGCATGGTAAGAACGGTATATTCTGTATATCATGGAGCCATAAGGATTCTAAGAGGATTGCTACCTGTAGTGGAGACGGATTCTGGTAAGTCCTCATCTTCCCTGATAGACCTCTATTCTGAGAAGAGTTTGTTCTATTATGAAAAAGTATATTTGTCCTTCCTTCTTTGTATGACGTGTTTTAAATTGTTTTGACAACAGTATTATCCGGACCATCGATGGGAAAATTCTCCATAAGTACAAACATCCTGCTGCTGTGTTTGGCTGTGATTGGAGCCAGAACAACAAGTAAGACCTCAATCCATCTACCATATTTCTCAGTGGGGTAACCAATGTGGGGTGGCTGTGCTTAGCAGTAGAGCGGGTTGTCCACTAATTGGAAGGTCGGCGGTTCGGCATGATGCTGAACCTCAAATTGCCCCAGAGGGCTGTGCCTTCAGAGTGGGAGTGTCAGGGAATGAGTTAGTTTCGTTGAACTGATAAGCAGTCCATTTACATTAGACAGTCACCTCGTGCTACATAAGGCAGATCTATTAATTGTTGTTTTACTTATTTAAGCAGTTTATTTACATCTGGGCCTGAAAGGCAACAAACCTATTTTCAATGGAAATAACATAGTAAAACACAATTACAAGATATTGTACAATGCAAAAATCATACCAGTTCCAACCATATCTATAGTGATGTTCTAGCACATTGATACTGTAAAAAATAAAAGGTGTTGTGTCATCTGGTAGTTGCTAACAAGTGGCCTGCCTCTTTCTCTCTCTTTGTAGGGATATGATAGCAACAGGCTGTGAGGATAAAAATGTCCGCGTGTACTACCTGGCCACCAGCTCAGATCAGCCTCTGAAGGTCTTCACTGGGCACTTAGCTAAAGTATTCCATGTTCGCTGGTCCCCACTCAGAGAGGGAATATTATGTTCTGGATCAGATGATGGGTGAGTCCAGACACAGAGAGCTATGGCTAATACAGACAGACAAGAATATTAAGTATAATGCATATAGAGTAAATGTGTGAATTACAAAATGTGGACATTGTGTTTTAACTGCCTGTAGGTATTGATTGGCAAATATGAAACATGTAATTTATGTGTCTTCTTAAAACTCTAAATAGAATGAAAATAACTTTGAGTTCAGAAAATTTCACAATGTGGAGGATGCAGTCCCATTACAGGTATGATTTTTTAGAGAGGTTTTGCAGAGTTGACATAGAAACTCTACTTTTTTTTTTGACCAGTTCCAAAACATTAGTCTAACAAATATTTGTCCCTAATTATTGTAACAATAATATTGGTTTTATGACAATGTCTTATTGTGTGCCACAATAATTTAATTACCAATCCCTGATTCAAAAGCGTCACTCCACCACCAAAATTCTAAACAATTTGAACCTGCCATCACTCTTGAAATTGATTGATAAACACACAAAATATTGATTTAACATTTATAACTTGAACTCTGTGGTTGCATATGTGAATATACTTAGGCCCTTTAAGTAAGTAATAATTTGAAATTAATTCAAAGAGAAATCCCTGTGTGTCTTTGTCTGTGCAGTACTGTTCGTATATGGGACTACACACAGGATGCATGTATCAATGTGCTCAGTGGTCATACAGCTCCAGTCAGAGGTTTGATGTGGAACACAGAGATTCCTTACCTCCTCATTTCAGGTAATGTCACTAAAAATACTGTTTGATTAGCCAATTATCTTCTTTTATACCAACTGTTTTGTGATCAATATGTTATCATTGACTACACTGTTGAGCTACTTCTGTACTTGTCAATGTATGTCTATCCACTGTAGTCTGAACATGTTACGGCCTGTACCGTAACTATAGCATTGTTTTTTGTTTTCCCTGTCTGTTTCTGTGTGTTGTGTCCTGTGTTGTGGGTGTGGCATTCCTTCTCTCCATGGGCTCTGATTACTCATCCAACTCACATGCTCAAAGCCACTCATCTGGAATCCATCCACGAATCATGCCCAGCAGTATATCAACCCTGGTCTTATTTCCACTCACCACCAGATCTTTGTTCAATTCTTGTGGCTCACTGCCAGCCAGACTTCCCTGCTCCACAACACTGCCTGTCAACCCTCCACTCACCTCACCCAGCACTACAGCCTGCCTGCCAGCCCACTTGACTGCCAACCTCACTTGTTCTGAGCTCCATGACACCACGGACCCCTGGATTCGGACCCCCAACTACAACTCATTCACCCACGGTCCCCCTCGTTCCCTTCGATTTCTATCCTCTGGCTTCCTCTCCTCAATCCCATCAAGATTCTAGTGATCTGTTCAATAAATCCCTCCTGTTTATAACTCATTCCTCTGTGTCAGTCTGCATTTGAGTGCGTCAGTCTTGTGATTCGTAACAGAACGATCTGTCCACGTAAACACTAAGCAGACTCAGGCCCACCCCAGCTAGGCATCTGTTCCAGTTTCGCCAGGGTCCCTTAGTGTTGCCGAGTACTCAGTTTACCGCAGGTTCTGAGTGGAACGATAGCTCTTTGCAGGGGGGTTTTCTGAATGGACTCAGTGATGTCATTAAGAATGAGTTAGCTGCTAGACATGAAACCAACACTCTCGATGCACTAGTAGGCGTGGGAATACTGGTGAGTCAAACTTCCTCTTTGAGGAACACAAGGGCAAGGAAGGGAATCTGAAACCAGAGACAAGGGTTAAGAACTTCAAAATAAGACAGAACAAAAAATGGTGAAAGGCAGGGACCATGGGACTTACTTTAACAGGTTTGACGCAGCTGACATGGAAGGTGGGGTGGACTCTCATGGACCAGGTTGATGACTCTGGTTACAGGAAATGGCCTGATAAACCAAGGGACCAGTTTGCGTGATTCCACACGCAGAGGGAGGTTCCGCGACAGCCATACTTCCTGACCCACCCCGCATGAGGGTGCGTCCTGCCTCCGACGATCAGCCGCTTTCTTGTATGTAACAGAGCTCCTAAGCAGGGCAGCTCGTGCTTTTGTCCACGTGCACCGGCAGCGACTCACGAGAACCAGGGTAGAGGGAACAGCAGTCTCTTCCTCCAGAGCGGGGAATAGCGACGGCTGGTACCCGAAGACGCACCTGAAGGGGGACAAGCCAGTGGAGGCATCAGGCAGGGTATTGTGGGCATATTCGAGCCAACCTATTACCTTACTCCAGGAGGAAGGGTTTTGTGTGGTGAGGTAACGTAGCCCCGTCTCCAGGTCCTGGTTGAATCGTTCCGTTTGTCCGTTAGTTTGCAGGTGGTGGCCGGAGGACAGGCTGACAGTAGCACCCAGGAGCCCACAGAACGCCTGCCAAAACTGTGCCACAAACTGGGGCCCCCAGTTGGACAACACGTTCCAAGGAATCCCAAAAACTTGGCAAACATTAGTTAGCAAGGCCTCTGCCAAGGGCATGGCAGAATCGCACAATCTACTACAGTAAGGACAACGGTATTACCGTCCGAGGGGGGCAGGCCTGTGACAAAGTCCAGAGAGATGTCGGACCAGAGGCAAAGTGGTACAGGCAGGGGGCTGAAGGAGGCCAGCGGGGGATGTACTGGAGCTCTTGTTGCAGGAACAAACTTCACTGGCTGCAACAAACTCCGCCACCTCCTTCCTCATATTTGGCCACCAGAACCTCTCCTGAGCTCTGAAAAGAGTTCTGGTGACCCCCGGGTGGCAAGAGACCTTGGAGGAGTGAGCCCATGCAATTACATGCCCCCTTAACCCCGGGGGAACAAAAAGGCAATTAGGTGGAACCCCCCAAAGAACGGGTGTGTCCCGAAGGGCCTCCTTGACCTTGCTGTCAATATTCCAAGAAATGGCTCCAAGGAAACAGGAACTTGACAGAATTGGGGTCTCAGAAACAAGGTTATTGTCTTTGGAAAACAGTCTGGAAAGAGAGTCAGGCTTAAGGTTCTTGGACCCTGGACGATATGACACAATTAAATTAAAACAAGAAAAGAATAATGCCCACCTGACCTGACGGGGGCTCAGTCTCTTGGCTGACTTGAGATACTCCAGATTTTTGTGGTTCGGCCAGACTAAAAATAGATGTATCCAATAGATGTATCCACTCCTCCAGTGCCACCTTGATGGCCAACAGCTCCTGGTCACCGACATCGTAATTCTATTCTGGTGGAGACCTTTGCGACAGGACCGCTCCGATGCTGAGGTTAGAGGCACAAACTGCAGCCGTGGATTCAGCAACGCCAGTACCAGAGAAGTTGTGAAGCACCTCTTGAGCTGCTTAAATGCTACCTCCGCACTAACCGACCAGGAGAATTGCACTTTGGAGGAAGTAAGAGCATGCAACAAACCCTAGAAAGCGCTGCACATCTCTCCTGCAGTTAGGAGTAGGCCAGTCCATAACTGCTTGGACCTTGCCGGGGTCCATCTTCAGCTTACGTGGAGAGATTACAATGCCTAAAAAGGAAACTGTGTGCATGAAATTCACATTTCTCAGCCTTGACATACAGGTGATTAGCCAACAGCTTGCTTAGAAACAGCTTAACATGGGAAATGTGAGAGGTCAGATCTGGTGAGAAAATGAGAATGTTGTCCAAATAATCAAAGACAAACTTGTTCAATGTCTCTCTCAAAACGTCATTTACCAAGGCCTGGAAGACTGCGGAGGCGTTAGACCAAAGGGCATCACAAGGTATTCGTAATGGCCACTGGGAGTATTTAAAGCAGTCTTCCACCCCCTCCCTTATTCTGACTAAGTGTCTAATAAGTGACTAATTTGGTGAATACCATAGCCCCTTGTAAAAGCTCA
The DNA here is from genome assembly GCA_011952105.1 of Coreoperca whiteheadi. Classification (NCBI taxonomy): domain Eukaryota; kingdom Metazoa; phylum Chordata; class Actinopteri; order Centrarchiformes; family Sinipercidae; genus Coreoperca; species Coreoperca whiteheadi. The sequence continues at coordinate 33,760,927 of CM022472.1, read as the reverse complement.
AAACAGGAGGAAATCAAAGGGAGGGGATACCTGTTCTTAATTGTAATGTCATTGAGTCACCTGTAGTCTATGCATGGTCGAAGGGACTGGTCCTTCTTCTCGACAAAGAAGAATCCATCCGGCTGGTGAGGACGAACGACGAATAATCCCTGCTTTGAGGGCATTGTTGATGTATTCGTCCATGGCCTCCCGTTCGCGGAAGGAGAGGGAGTAAAGCCGACCCTTAGGTGGGGTCGTTCCAGGGAGGAGATCTATGGTACAGTCATAGGTCCGGTGTGGTGACAAGGCAGTGACCTTGGCCTTATTGAAAATTTATTTGAGCCCTTTAGCTCCAGGTAACATGCCAGGACTGAGGACAGGTCGGGGAACGTCTCCTCTGAGGCAGGAACGAGAACAGGAGCATCCGGCTTAGCGGGTGGGGACCGGTGCTGGCTACAGTCTGGACCCCAGGCTAAGATCTCACCCGTGGCCCAGTCGACATGAGGGGAATGTTCCGTAAGCCATGGATAACCTAGGATCAGGGGATGTTGAGGGGCATTGACAAGGTTGAAACTCAGTCTCTCGGAGTGGGAGTCGGGCAAGGTTACACAGACTTTGCTGGTGTAGTGCGTATCCGTCTGGAGCAGCCGACCATCGAGCACAGTAGCTGCTCAGGGTTGGGACAGTGGCAGTGACGAAAGGCTGAATTCTGCTACTAGGGACTGGTCCAAAAAATTTGTGTCTGCCCCGGAGTCAATTAGGGCTGCAAGTCTGCGGGAATGAGAAGGGGTGGTGAGGTGCACAGTAGTGAGCCTGCACTTGGAACAGTTTTTAGCAACGGCAGGACTCACCAAGGCCGTGGACCTGTGCATTCCCCCGGTCCTCTTCACTCCAGGTAGTTTCCCAGTTGACCACAGTAGATGCAGCGCCCCTCGTCCATCCGATGTTGCCTCTCAGTAGGTGAAAGTCTAGTTCAACCAATCTGCATAGGCTCCTCCGCCGAACAGGAGCCTGGGGCCGTCTCTCTGCAGTCCTCCTGCCAAGGTATACATCTCTGAACGAGTCCGATAATGCTCCCTCTCCGACAGCCTCTTGTCGATTCTCGCCGCCAAACTAACAAGAGCGTCGAGGGCTGTCGGTAGCTCCGGGGGGGGGGGTGAGATGGTCCTTTGTCTCTGAAAGCCCATTAAAAAAGGCATCCACTAAGGCTAGCTGGTCCACCCACTCTCAGCAGCTAGTGTGTGAAACTCTATTGCATAGTCAAGGACACTGTGTTGGCCCTGGCGCAGTGTCATAAGGGCCTTGCCTGCCTCGCGGCTCGGAGTTATAGTCTGAAATATCTGCAGAAATGTCTGAGTAAAAAGGGCCAGGGAATTGCAGATTGCAGAACGGCGATCCCACTCGGCCTTTGCCTATGCTTTCGCCCGCCCGGACAGGTAGGGGATAATATAGGCTACTTTAGCACGGTCCGAGGGCAAAGAAGCAGGCTGGATGTCAAAGTGGAGCTCACACTGGGATAAAGAGGGCCGGGAATCGCTGGACTCACCCGTGAACCTCTCTGGGCTGGATATTCGAATATGAGAGGGCTCCCTAGGAGGTAAGGCTGGCGCCGGTGGTGTCGCCGTTGGGTGAGTATCCCCCAGGGTGGCTTGTGGGTTGTGGGCTGCCGGTAGCAATGGTGATGTTTCCATTCTCTGCAGGCGGTTAATGATTACGTCCATCTGAACAGAGAGTTGGGAGACCTGTTCGTGGCCCTGGGTGGATAGCTTCAGCTTCTCGCAAAGTGAATTATCTTGATTCGTTGCCCTGGGCTTGGAGGGCAGCACGAACCGGGTCTGCGGAGTCCATGATGTGGCCAGATTGTACTGTCAGGCTCACAGACAGAATGGCTCACGAAGCAGACCCACACTGGAATCAGGTTTCAAGGGAATTTATTCCAAGCAGAGGTATCCAATAAGTGTAATCCAAAAATGGTAGTCAAACAGGCAGAGGTCGGCAACTAGGAATCTAAACACTGAGAAGGCACAAGGAGAACGTACCAGGTTACGTAGGTAACCATGGTTCCCTGATAGGGAACGAGACGCTGCGTCAGCTGACGCTATGGGGAACGCCTCCAGCGTGACAGCCTCTGAATCTCTTGTAACAACTTAGACCAATCTTGATTGGGTCCGACGTCAACACGTGACGCACGCCGGCGGAACCGGAGGTATAAAGGGAGCCGGCTTCACTGTTGTCGTCAGCCTTCTGATCGACTGAAGCAAGCCGCTCACAGGCATGCCGGAAGTATGGCAGCGAGACGCAGCGTCTCGTTCCCTATCAGGGAACCATGGTTACCTACGTAACCTGGTACGTTCCCTTTCAAGGGAACTTCAACGCTGCGTCAGCTGACGCTATGGGGAACGCAGTACCAACTCCGCCATGCTGAAGGGATGCCTGCCGCGAGTGTGAAGCCATCAGGGCACACTTCAAGACAAGAGAGCCACAGACCCCGGATTGTGTAGGCGGTCTAGGCTATAAAATCTCACAAAGGTGTGAGGTGAGGACCATCCCGCAGCATCGCATATATCGGAGAGGGGGGTTCCCGACCACCAAGCTCTGGAGGACGCCATACTCCGTGTGGAGTGAGCCTTGATCGACAGAGGTGAAGGCAAACCGCGCACCTCGTACGCCGAAACGATAGCCTCAACTATCCACCTGCTAATAGTGCTCTTGGTAGCCGGGCAGCCCTTACGAGGGGGCCCGAAGCATACCAGCAATTGGTCCGATTTACGCCACTGGGATGTCCTCCGGACATAAACTTCCAGGGCTCTGACTGGACAAAGCAGTTGCAGCCTTTCACCTTCCTGTTCCGCCGATACTGGAGGATGGAACGCCTGCAGGACAACCGGCCGGGCCACCTCAGTGGGTACTTTAGGTACATATCCCGGCCTAGGATGCAGGATGGCTCTAACCGCGCCTGGAACGATCTCCAGGTTAGCAGGAGCCACCGACAGGGACTGTAGATCTCCAACTCTTTTAAGAGAGGTCATGGCCAGCAAAAATACCATTTTTAAGGCCAGACACCTGTCCGATGCATTGTCCAATGGCTCGAACGGTGCTGTGGTCAACCCATCCAGCACCACAGTCAGATCCCACGGAGGGACTCTGACTCGAACCGGAGGCCTCATCCTCAAGGTGCCACGAAGGAAACTGGTAACAAAGCGGTGTTTCCCCAGCGAGCAGCCATCCACCAAGCTGTGGAATGCTGCAATCGCAGCCACATACACCTTAAGTGTAGCGGGGGAGAGTCCAGCCGAAAACCGGCTTTGGAGGAACTCCAGTACTGAAGCCATCGGGCAGTGAACTGGGTCAAGATGGCGCTCCAGGCACCATTTAGTGAAAACTTTCCACTTGCCCGCATACAGTTTCCTCGTGGAGGGGGCTCTAGAGTGTAAAATGGTTTCCACTACCTCGGTAGAGAGACCAGCAGCTCGGAGGTGGTCCCCCTCAGGGGCCAAACCCACAGCTTCAACTTCCCCGGGTGGGGATGAAAGATTTCGCCTCGGCCCTGCGATAGCAGGTCCCTCCTGACGGGAATCTCCCATGGGGGGCCATCCAGGAGGGCTACCAGGCCCGAAAACCAGATTCTGGCGGGCCAGAACGGGGCCACGAGCAGCAGCTGGGCCCTCGTTCGGCGAACTTTCTCTAGAACCCCCGGGAGCAGAGCAATTGGGGGAAAAGCATACAGCCGCAGCCTCGGCCACGGCTGTGCCATGGCATCCAGCCCCAGGGGCGCTGGATATACAAGGGAGAACCAGAGGGGGCAGTGAGCGTTGTCCGGGGACGCGAACAGGTCCACTTGTGCTCTGCCGAATCGCCTCCATATCATCTGCACCGTCTCGGGGTGCAGTCTCCATTCCCCGGGCCTCGGCCCCTGCCTCGACAGGATGTCTGCTCCCAGGTTGAGGTACCCAGGTATGAAGAGTGCTCTGAGAGAGAGCAACCTTCTCTGGGACCACAAGAGGATCTGGTGCGCCAGTCTGCAAAGAGGGCGCGACCCCAGACCGCCTTGACGATTTATGTAGGAAACCACCGCCATGTTGTCGGAACGGACAAGCACGTGGTGGTTCCTGAGGTCTGGCAAAAAGTGCCGTAAGGCCAACAAGACCGCTCGCATCTCCAGGCAATTTATGTGCCCTAGATGCGGGGTTAGCCACAGACCTCGGGCTGTGCGGCCTTCCAGAACCGCGCCCCATCCGGTGCTGGAGGCGTCCGTCGATAGTGTGCGACGGTGGTACACCATGCCCAGCACTGGGCCTTGGGTCAGGAACGTCCGTTGTCTCCACCTGTCTAAGGCACGCATGCATCTGGGCGTAACCTTGATCAGGCGAAAAGGATTGCCCCTCGGGGAAAAACCGGCGTCCCTGAGCCACCACTGCAGTTGCCTCATGCGCAGCAATCCAAGCGGAATCACGGTGGATGCCGCAGCCATGAGGCCCAACAGTCTCTGAAACTGATTTGCAGTGAGATGTCGGCCTAGCTGCACCCTGAGTACCATAGTCAGGATCGACACGACACGTGCGGGAGACAATTGTGCCCGCAACGTGACTGAGTCCCACACTACTCCTAGGAACGTGATCCTTTGTGTTGGAGTGAGCGTGCTCTTGCTCGTGTTGAGCCTCAACCCCAAGCACCTCAAGTGCGCAAGTACAACATCTCGATGCTGTACCGCGAGTAGACGAGACTGGGCTAGAATCAACCAGTCGTCCAAGTAATTGAGGATGCGGATCCCCTGGAGTCTGAGAGGAGCCAGGGCGGAATCCATGCATTTTGTAAAGGTGCGGGGGGAGAGTGCTAGGCCGAAAGGAAGCACCCGATATTGGTAAGCTTTGCCCCCGAAAGCGAACCGCAGGAACTTCCGGTGTCCCGGAATGACAGAGACATGGAAGTATGCGTCCTTCAGATCGATTGTGACAAACCAGTCCTCGGACTGAATTTGACACACAATCATAGGGATCGTTAACATCCGGAACCGGAGCCTCCTCAGAGGCCGGTTCAGGCGACGAAGATCTAAAATGGGGCGCAGACCACCGTCTCTCTTCGGGACTATAAAGTACCGGCTGTAGAACCCGGAAAACATCTCGCTGTCGGGGATCTGTTCTATGGCCCCTTTGTACAGGAGGGAGTGAATTTCTTGCTCCATCACTTGTGCTTGTACTTGGTTGACCCTGGTCTCCAGGATTCCTCGGAATCCGGGGGGTCGAGACCGAAACTGAAGCGTGTAGCCTTGTCGGATGGTGCGCAAAACCCAGTGCGACACGCCGGGCAATGCTTCCCAAGCAGGCAGAAATTCCCTCAGGGGGACCAACCGCTCGAGGCTGGTGCCTGGGAGACCCGGAGTGGCGGCCTCGGTTACCCGAAGCGCTGTAGCGGCGGGAAATCCCCGAGGATCGGCATGTGCATGCGTGACCGCCCCCCTTATCTGCGATGTGAGAGCTACGGCGTCCCGAAGCGACAAAGCGGCGGGAGACAACCGGAAATGAACGTCTACAGGCCTCTGTAGAGGACGCAACTCTGCCCCGACTGCTGCACGTCCGTGCAGGTCTAAAGGCGGCGGTTGCACGGAACTTGCCACGTCCCGAAGCGTCCCTGACGGCGGGGTGAAGCGGCTGAGTTCCTGAGGGCCCAATGGGGAGACATCTTTTCGCTCGACCCATGTGGGGGGCGCCCTCAGAGGCCCGACGCTCACGTCAGGGCCTCTTTTTGGAAGACTGTCGGGCGAGAAGCACGGCCCTCAGGTCCGCCTTCTCCCGATCAGGCCCCCGTCGAGCAGGCGGGAGCGAACCCCTCGACCGCTGGGGAGGGGCACGCTGAGCCACGCTCGCTTTTTGGGCCAGCATGTACGAGCTGCGAGACGTCGAAGGCTGAGGTGGTCCACCCTCAGCCTCGGCCCGCGACCTCTTTCGACGAGGGATAAATCGCTGAAAGGCTGCAGCCTGTTGGCGCGCTTCCCTGAAGCGCTCGACCACTGAGTCCACCGCTTCCCCGAAGAGACCGGCGGGTGAAAGCGGGGCATCCAAAAGGAAGGTCTTATCCCTCTCCTTGATACCAGACAGAGTTAGCCATAGGTGGCGCTCTGTCGCCACGAGCAGGGCCATGGAGCGCCCGATAGCTCGGGCCGTATCCTTCGTGGCCCTGAGCGATAAATCTGTCGCTCGGCGAAGCTCCTTCACATCCTCGGATGCGAGGGGCCCCCCGTCATCGAGGTCGTCAAGCAGATCGGCCTGGTACGCCTGCAAGACCGCCATGGTGTGAAGGCACGCACCGGCCTGACCTGCTGCCATGTAAGCCTTGCCGACTAAAGCCGAGGTAGTACGGCATGGCTTAGTAGGCAACGTCGGGGTTTTCAGGGAGGACGCGGCCTCCGGCGATAAGTACGCCGCCAGCGTCTCCTCAATGCCAGGCATGGTGCCGTAACCGTTCTCTTTGCGCCCGCTGATCGAAGCGTACTGGCGACCAGTCGGGCCAGAAAGCCGTGTAGAATACGGCCGGGACCAGGACTTCGATACCTCAGTATGGAGGTCCGGAAAGAACGGTAACTCCCGACGCGGGCGAGGAGGTGGGGCTACAAGGAAACGCTCGTCGAGCTTACTCCGGCGACGAGCGTCCTGCTCTTCCGCAGGCCAAGCGATATTGAGCCTAGCCACCGCACGGGAAACCACCTCCAGCAGCTCGTCATACTGCGGAGACTGGGCTGACGAGCCACCCATGTCTCCGCCATCCGCTCCGAGTACATCCAGTTCCTCAGAACCGGAGTCCCGGACAGCGGGCTCCCGCTGCGGGACGGAAGAAGCCGCCGACCCGGTGCGGGCTTCCGGATCCCGAAAGCGGGAGAAAGACCCCGCGGATGAAGGGAAAGAAAGAGCCGAAGCTGTCTCACCTTCATCGCCGAGGTCCATCTGCGATCCCCAGGAGTGAAGTCGCCGGGATGCCTCAGCAACCGCCGGTCCCTTACCGCGTGGGGAGCAGAGCTGGCCGCCTTCCTCGAAAAGCGCCAGCCGAGAGCGGAGCTTCCGAACCGGGAGACGCTCGCAATGCACACAGCCAGCCCCCTCGAGGGCTGCCAGTGCATGCTCTCTACCCAAACAGGCCGCACACATGTCGTGGGTGTCGCCGTCCGGGATATAGCGTGGGCATGGGTAGACACACTGCCGAAACCGCTTCACACTCGCCATTTTGAGACTCAGAGCGCTTGCTGAAGATCAGAAGACTGACGACAACAGTGAAGCCGGTTCCCTTTATACCTCCGGTTCCGCCGGCGTGCGTCACGTGTTGACGTCGGACCCAATCAAGATTGGTCTAAGTTGTTACAAGAGATTCAGAGGCTGTCACGCTGGAGGCGTTCCCCATAGCGTCAGCTGACGCAGCGTTGAAGTTCCCTTGAAAGGGAACTAAACACTAGGGAAAACACTAGGAAGAACACTGGAAAGTTCACACAAGGGTCGAGACAATCTGGCACAGAACAGGGGAAACACACTAGACTAAGTAGGGGAGCTGACGAGACACAAGTGGAAGACATTGGGGCGGAGCACACAATCACGGAGGGGAGGGACACAAGGGTAGGAAGGGAATCTGAAACCAGAGACAAGGGTTAAGAACTTCAAAATAAGACACAAAATGGTGAAACAGAACCCAAACTAAACAGTGAATCATGATACCGTGAGGACGATGAATGGAAGACTCCATAAGCTTCCTGGGCATCATCAAGGGTAGGCAAGTGAAGGGAGACTCAGAGAAGCTATGGCCAGTAGTGGAATGGCCGAAACCCTTCTCGGTGAAGCAACTCCAGTGGTTCCTGGGCTTTGCAAACCTTTACTGGCGCTTCATTTGGGACTACAGCCTAGTAGCAGCACCACTAACCTGACTCACCTCCCCAGCTGTTCCATTCAGCTAGACTTCTGAAGTTGACCAAGCTTTCATGGAACTCAAGCAATGGTTCTCCACAGCCCCGGTCCTGTAGTGGCACAGCAGTGGTTTAATTGAACGCTTCCAACACAGGGGTCTCTCGCCACTTATCACCTGCAGAACAGTCTAGAAATGTGAAACCTGATGCTCTTTCTTGACAGTATTTTTCCAAGTAGCCCCTTCCAACCCAGACACCATCCTCCTTCCAACCACTCCCACCTATCTGGTGGCCGCTGATATGTGAGAGATTGAAGCCCTGATTCGGGAGGCACAGCCGTCCCAACCCAATGCAGGTAATGGTCCCCAAAACTGTCTTTTTGTACCTAATTGTCCGGTCTCAGGTTCTCCAGTGGGGCACCTCAATTTTCCTGTCATCCTGGAATTTGCCACACCACGTCATTCTTAAAGAAACTGTTTCTTGTTGTCATGAGTTGACGAGGTAAGGAGGACCCAAATGCAGACAATGCTTGGGGAGTGGAGTCTTTTTTGTTGCTTACCAGCGAGTAAAGACGCATGGTCGGACGAGGCTGCGGCGGTGGGAGCACTGGACGAGGCTGCGGCGGCGGGAGCGGCAGCTCCGGGAGTCCCAGCTCCGGTAACGGAAGTTCCGGAAGCTCTGGGACGTGCTGCAGCGGCGGCTTCCCTGGACGAAGCTGCGGCAGCTGCAGCAGCAGCAGCTCAGGGAGTCCCAGCTCCAGGAACGGGAGCTCCAGGAGGTGCTGTAGCGGCGAAAACTCTGGAAGGGTCGGCTGCGGCCGTTCAGGTAGCCCAGCCGGGAGTTCGCAGGACAGCTGCGGCGGAGACAGCGCGTGGCGTGGAAACGGCTCCCGGGCCCGGCCGACAGCGGAGACTCTGGAGTGCTGGGCAGTGGCGACTCGGGAGAGATGGGCAGCGGAGACTCAGGTAGAGGCGTCTGGTTGGCTGGCTGGATAGCAGACAGTTGCTTAGCAGCCCGGTGTGCGAGCTGGACGCTGCGGGGGCCCTCCCAGAGCCAGGCGAGTCCCTTCATAAGGATTTAGAGCTGGTGTGTGCTCCAACCCTGAAGGCTCCAGGCGGATCACCCCCAGTCTGACTGGCTGGGGGCCTGGCTTGTGGCTAACCGACTGAGGAGCAGAGCGGCTAGCTAATCGGGCCAGATATGTCCACAAATCAACCATTTTCCCCGGGTGCGAGTCTGCTGGGTCCAAGTCTGGCTGGATCATTCTGTTATGAGTTGACGAGGTAAGGAAGACCCAAATGCAGACAATGCTTGGGGAGTGGAGTCTTTATTTTTGCTTACCAGTGAGTAAACAGGCGAACTTGGAAAACAGAAAACCAAGAACATGACAAGAATCCACGATGAAGGCGTAACACGGCCAAGTAGAACGTGGGGAAGAAACCATGGGAGGGCAAACAATGATCCAGGAACAAGACAGGGAAACACACAAACTAAATACACTCAGGGGGGTGAAGACAACGAGGCACAGATGCAGGACAAACACAGGTGAACACAATCAGGGAATCAGGGACAGGAAGTAAAGTCGACCAAGACAGAGGGAAACAGACACTTACCAAAATAAAACAGGAAGAACCAGGCAAAAACATAACTAAACAGACAATTTCAAAATAAGACATGACACTCGCAGAACTAAGGCAACCTAGGAACAGAAAAAACACAACACTCCCAAAACACACACCAACGAACCCACAACATGACACTGGTGGCCTCCTCTGTTGCTCTTCCTGAGGTTTCTATCGTTTTTTTT
>CM022472.1:33706844-33750674 GCA_011952105.1 Coreoperca whiteheadi | reverse complement strand
CCGGGCCCCTGTTGGTGGTGTGGGGGTTGGGCGTTGAGGGCGCAGGGGGCTTCTGTGGGGTCGTCGCCTCCCCCCCCCCCTCTTGTTTTTTTTGTTTTGTTGTGGGGGGGGGGGGGGGGGGGGGGGGGGGGTGGCTAGTGTTATGTCTGGTGTGTAACCATTGGATTGTTTTCCGTTTTCCCTGGCTGTGTTGTGGGTAGCCCTGCGGTATATCAATCCTGGTCTTCTTTACCTCACTCTTTGTTGCTCAACACTTGTGGATCATCGCCTGTTTGTCCACCACATTCAAGAACACTGACTACCAGCCAGCCTTCCCTGCTCTGCAACACTACCTGTCTGCCCTTCAGTGAACTCACCTCACCCAGTAATACTGCCTAATTCAGCCAAACACGACTGCCAGCCTCGCTTGGTCTGAGCTCCACGCACCCCTGGACTCAGACCCCCAACCACTCCTCATTCACCCTCACTCCCTTCGGTCTCTATCCTCTGGCTTTCTCTCTCCAATCACATCAAGATTCTAGTGATCTATTCAATAAACTGTTTATAACTCATTCCTCTGTGTCAGTCTGCATTTGAGTCTACCAGTCTTGTGAATCGTGACAGAACAGGCCAACATGTTTAAAAAATACCCCACATTAATAAGAAATAATGTGTTTAATAATGTGTTTCAACATATTGACACTGTCTAATCATAACCAGCGTTTTGTGTCAATATATACTATATTTTAGCTTTTCAGTGACATGACAGCTGTCATTGGTTTTGCAATACATTACAAAGTTAGTGGGTTTGAGAGTTTATTTTGGGAGTACCAACTGGCCCTGTGGAATTGTATTAGAGCTGCTGTCAACAAACTTCTCAGGAAGTTTTTTTGCTCACTGATTGATATGGAAGATGGGGTCTATGTCTAAAACATTTCGATAGTTGACATTCTTTAGTTCAGTACTCTACTGTAACCTTTCTAAAATCTCATGTAAAATTTGACAGGGAAATAGTTGCAGAATTAAATTAAAATTATTGAAACGTTTACACTAATGTTAAAGGTGCTGATGGTAAAATATGGCTCTTTATTAACATCTAGTGGCAGCTGTAGGAAAAAACTACATCAGCAAATGTCTCCTCTGCAAACCTCAGCGTTTTTGAGGAAATAAATGGTAATGATTTAATTAAAAAATGTCAAGTTTACCACTCATAGTGCTTCTGAGAAGACAAGCAACAAGGCATCTTCATATTATAACAATGTATAATCTATATTTATTCAACATCACCAAACTTATGCAGAGCACAAAATTATGCAAGTGACATGGTACTCAAACAAGTAGTTAAAGTTACTGGGCCTCACATTCAGAGGTTCATTTTTGTGTATACCTCCTTTTTAAATGGATGGAAAGACAAATTGCAATGAGAGAATATCTTTGAGATATACACTGAGAATATCTGTTTGTGAACATATGATGATATAGCCAGCTGCCATTTCCTATGTCCTATCAAAAATAACAGTTATCTTATATGGCTAATGTTAGCGACAACAGAGGTAATTTACTTAGCCAACAAATATATCATAATAATCATCAGTACATTTAGTATTGAAGCTTTTCAGAGTCTGAAGCTATTTCCATGATTTTAAACTCTGCCTGTTGAAAAATCTTAATTACTGCAACCATTTAGCTGAAAGATGAGTGGCACTGATATATTGTGCAAATAATATATTACTGACAACATTTTTAACACAAGATTAAAATTGGCATGTAGTGAAGATACAGGACATTTTTCTATTGGTGATGCATGACACCATTCTAGCTTAGATACAGTATTGTTAGGAAATGTATTACTATGCTAGACTGAATTATACAGTATTGGGTGGTATTTTAGGTTAGTGGTGATTTACTGGCAGATGTACAATGTACAACTGACTGCATTTTAAAGGGATGGGACTATACTGTCAGAGTGCGTTGTATTTAAATAATACAATGTTGTATTATTTTGTAGGTTCTTGGGATTATACAATCAGAGTGTGGGACACAAGAGATGGCACCTGTCTAGATACAGTCTATGACCATGGAGCCGATGTCTATGGTAAGACAGAAACATAAGAAGAACAAGCTACTACACTATTAATACCGCAGATTCACGATGGGTGTCATGTACAGTGTGTAATGAGGTCCTTCACTGAAAATGCAATACATGAAAGTTACATGAAATTAAGTTGATTGAAGTTAAATAAATATGAACTGCTGTAGGCTTAAATTGCATGCAGCATACAGTAAACAAAGTTTTTTATTGGTTTTTAGAAAGGCACATTGCAGTCATTTTGCTAAATCTTATTACATGCTTTTCGACAGATGATTGAACCATAGCCCTCTACCTCCACCATACTACCCCATTTTTTATATTATGACTAGATTTACTAACTGTGCGTGTCTATAGGTTTGGCATGTCATCAGAGTCGTCCGTTCACCATGGCCAGCTGTAGTAGAGACAGTACAGTGAGGCTGTGGTCTCTCACACCCCTCATCTCTCCACTACTGCTAAACATCCTTACCGACCAGCCTTTGGAAAAGATAATAGGAAACACAGGTAAGATCAGACTCCTCTGTTCTAATTTATGGTGTTCTGTTCTAAAATCTCATTTAACCATGCTGGTTATGTGTCTTTGCAGACACAGCTATGGTGCCTGGCTCACTGCCGCTGCTGTGTGGTAAAGTGTCTCGAGACATTAAGCAGGAGTTGGATAAACTGAGCATAGACATCAGGGCCAAGAAGCTACGCTGGTTCTCTGAATGCTTTTTGGTAACTACATTCTGAATGGTTATTTATCATTGATGATCATATGGCACCTAAATCAGTGTGATACATTTATGTCTGTAGACACAGTTCCCTTTCAAGAGAACCATGGTTACCTACGTAACCTGGTACGTTTTTGACTGTTTCTCCACGCTCTGATGCAGTCTGTGTCTGCATTTTCAGCACTTCATCTCACAGAACACACTAGCAACACTGGCTAGGAAAGAATTTTGCCTAAGATTAAGTGTACACACAAGCAGTATGTTTGTATGTACTTCTGGAGTTCCCTACAAAGACTGTTTTCATAATTTATTAAAAACTACCCTGTTCTGTGCCCAGCTGATGTTTCCTATTGCAGATTACATTATTCAGAACTAGAAATCTACATATCACTTTACAAATGCAGGTACAAAACTGAAATATATCTGAATGTCTTGTTTGAAAGCCATTTGTTGCCATATGCTGGCACACTATATATTTCATACTATTTGGTTGATTAATGGGTTGGACGCTGCAAAACAGTCAGGAAATGAGGGAGCATAATTAGCACTCAATGTCTATTCCTTCTAGCTTATATTGCTTTTGCTCTGGTTTTGTTCCTTTTAAGTGGAACGTCAGGCTTTTCTTCAAAAATCCCTGCAGATAAAAGCAAATAACAGATTAGCTATATTTCCAAAATCTTGTAAAAGGTCACATGTATTTTATATAATAGTGATGAGCAGCTTTCATAATGTTCTCACATAATGTTCATAACAAAGAACAAACTATTTTTATGTAGCTTGTGCCCATAAACATTTTGAGGTTAACAGACATTACTCCAGTCATGTAACTCTAGTCATTGCCCAGAGCCTAGGTTTTAACCATAAGTGCAGCTTTTTTTATTCTGCATGAGGCTCATTTTAACGGATTGACTTGGGAATACAATTGGAAGGTGAGTCAACAAAAGGCCCTCTCCTACACACCCTTTATTTAAAGGAAATGCAAATCAAACACAGAGATTAGAAAAGAGAATGCCTTAATACAGCTTCTCTGTACTTAAAAATAGCATGTAAATAGAGATCCACCTTTTATTTCTGTGGAAATTATAATTAGCGAGAAGACCTCTATGGTATTACACTTAAACACATTAAGAATTTCCTGTTTTAATTTGAAGTATAAATTAAGGGTACAAGTGTGTTTCCAACCACTTTTTCCAACTCATTGTGTGTATTTTCACTCTGTAAAGCTACATTATTTCATTGTCCCTGCATGTGGTACAACACAATTTGTAGTATTGATATATACATATCAGAATGATACATAGGCTTTAACAAGCTGCTGCACCTTATAGAATCAATCGAATAGGTTCTTGTTTCTCACACAAACACATAATTATATTTCATTATTACATACACATTTAAAATACTGCTAGAAAAACCACTGAAATATGTGAAAATATGGCACCATGTAAACAACTGCATTCAACGCAGTTTTTATCAATTAATCAGTGTTTCTTATTTGCTTTTTTTTTGTGAGTGTGCATGCTGCACATGTGACAGTGTGTTTCTAAACATATTTGTGTGTACTTTATCCTATCCCAGCCTCCAGGAGGCAGCAATAACCTATGGGACTTGGTATCAGTCATTAATGGCCAGGACGACTCACTGTTACCAGCCAGCTACAGCAAAGGGGTGATGCACATGAAACACCTGCTCAAGTTTAAAACGGTAAGCAGCTCTGATTCATTGTGATTGCTAAAACAAAATGTTCATCATGTGTGCAGAACCAGAGAGACCACACTGTGAAGGAGCTCCTGGGTTTGTGTTTGGTAACAGCCAATCAAATTACTGAATGTACATCACTCAATGACAACTAAATACTGTAAATGCAGTTTTCCTAAATAGGAAAATAAGCACTCTTTGTTAACAATGTTATTAGCCTGCTTGTTTTTAATCCCCCTAATGATTTATACAGTCAAGTATATACAGCTGCACCAACACAGTCATACATAAAAAAACTACAATATGACACTACCACAAAAAGGCATGAACAAAATGATCTTAAGATCTATGAAATGAGACACTTGTCACTAACGTCGGTACCGTCATGGCTTTGTATTTATGTTTGGTTATTTCCTGTTTAATTTGTGTGTTTGGTTATTTCCTTCCCTCATGTATCTTCTAGTTCCCTTTCAAGGGAACTTCAATGCTGCATCAGCTGACGCTATGGGGAACCCCCTCAGCGTGACCGCCTCTGAAACTCTGTATCAACTTAGACCAATCTTGATTGGGTTTAACGCTTGATGCACGGCGGCGGAGCCAGAGGTACAAAGGGAGCCGGCTTCACTGTTGTCGTCAGTCTTCTGATCTTCAGCAAGTGCTCTGGGTCTCTGAGAAATGGCAGTGTGTATATCCCTGCCCACGCTATATTCCCGACGGTGACACACATGAGATGTGTGCGGCATGCTTGGGAAGAGAGCATGCGCTAGCAGCCCTCGAGGGGGCTGGCTGTGTGCATTGCGAGCGATTCCCGATTAAGAAGCTCCGCTCTCGGCTGGCGCTTTTTGAGGAAGGAGGCCAGCTCTGCTCCCCACGCGGTAAGGGACCGGCGGCTGCTGAGGCATTCCGGCACCTGCACTCTTGGGGCTTGCAGATGGACCTTGGGGACGAAAGGTGAGACAGCTTCGGCTCTTTCTTTACCTTCTTCCGCTTTCTCCCACTTTCGGGATCCGGAAGCCTGTACCGAGTCTGCGGCTTCTTCCGCCCTGGAACGGGAGCCCGCTCGCCGAGACTCTAGTTCCGAGGAACTGGATGTACTCGGATCGGAGGGAGGTGACATGGGTGGCTCGTAGCCTAGTCGCCTCAGTATGAGGAGCTGCTGGAGGTGGTTTCTCGTGCTGTGGCTAGGCACAATATTGCCTGGCCAGTGGAAGAGCGGAACGCTCGACGAGCGTTTCCTTGTAGCCCCACCTCCACGCCCACATCGAGATTTACCGTTCTTTCCGGACCTTCACACTGAGGTGTCAAAGTCCTGGTCCAGGCCGTATTCTGCACGGCTTTCTAGCCCGACTGGTCGCCAGTGTGCTTCAATCAGCGGGCGTAAGGAGAATGGTTATGGCTGTATGCCAGGTATTAAGGAGAAGCTGGCGGCGTATTTATCGCCGGAAGCCGCGTCCTTCCTGAAAACCCTGACGTTGCCCACAAAGCCCTGCCGTACTACCTCTGCTTTAGTAGGCAAGGCTTACATGGCAGCAGGTCAGGCCGGAGCATGTCTGCACACCATGGCGGTCTTGCAGGCATACCAGGCCGATCTACTTGATGACCTCGATGACGGGGGGCCCCTCGCATCTGAGGATGTGAAGGAGCTTCAAAAGGGAAGCGCAGCAACAGGCTATGGCCTTTCTGCTGTTTATCTCTTGTCGTAAGAGGTCTCGGGCTGGAGCTGAGGGTAGACCAACTAAGCCTTCTACATCTTGCAGTTCTTACATGCTGGCTCAGAAAGCGAGTGGCTGCAGCATCCACCGTGATTCCACTTGGATTGCTGCACATGAGGCACCTGCAGTGGTGGCTCAGGGATGCCGGATTTTCCCCGAGGGGCAATCCTTTTTGCCTTATCAAGGTTACATGCAGGTGCATGCATGCCTTAGACAGGTGGAGACAATGGGTGTTCCTGACCCAGGGCCCAGTGCTGGGAAAGGTGTTTCACTGTCACACACTCTCGACGGACACCTCCAGCACTGGACGGGGCACACAGGTCTGTGGTTGACTCCGCATCTATGGCACATAAATTGCCTGGAGATGCGAGCAGTTTTGTTGGCCTTACTGCACTTTCTTCCAGACCTCAGGGGCCACCACGTGCTTGTCTGCTCCGACAACACAGCGTTGGTCTCCTACATAAATCGACAAGGCGGTCTGAGGTCACACCCTCTGTGCAGACTGGCGCGCCAGATCCTTTTATGGTTCCAGGGGAAGTTGCTCTCTCTCAGAGCACTTTTCGTACTTGAGTACCTCAATGTGGGAGCAGACATCCTGTCGAGGAATGGGCCAAGGGAATGGAGACTGCACCCCGAGATGGTGCAGATGATATGGAGGAGATTCGGCAGAGCACAAGTGGACCTGTTCGCATCCCTGGACAACGCTCACTGCCCCCTCTGGTTCTCCCTTGTGTATCCAGCGCCCCTGGGGCTGGATGCCATGGGACAGGCGTGACTGACGCTACGCTTTTCCCCTGATTGCTCTGCTCCCGCGGGTTCTAGAGAAGATTCGCCGAACAGGGGCCCAGCTGCTGCTTATGGCCCCTTTCTTGCCCGCCAGAATCTGGTTCTCAGGCCTGGTAGCCCTCCTGGACAGCACCCCGTGGGAGATTCCTTACAGGAGGGACCTGTTGTTGCAGGGCCGAGGCGAAATATTCCATCCCCAGCCGGGAAAATTGAAGCTCTGGGTATGGCCCCTGAGGGTGACACCTCCGAGCTGCTGGTCTGTTTGTGGGCAAGTGGAATATTTTAACTACATGGTGCCTGGAGTGCCATCTTGACCCAGTTCACTGCCCGATGGCTTCAGTGCTGGAGATCCTCCAAAGCCGATTTCCGGCTGGACTCTCCCCCGCTACACTTAAGGTCTATGTGGCTGCGATCGCAGCATTCCACAGTTTGGTGGATGGTTGCTCGCTTGGGAAGCTCCACTTTGTAACCAGTTTCCTTCATGGCACCTTGAGGATGAGACCTCCGGTTCGAGTCAGAGTCCCTCCGTGGGATCTGATAGTGGTACTGGAGGGACTGACCACAGACGCTGCGTCTTGCTGCCATACTTGCCTCTGAGCGGCTTGCTTCAGTCGATCAGAAGGCTGACGACAACAGTGAAGCCGGCTCCCTTTTTACCTCCGGTTCCGCCGGCATGCGTCACGTGTTGACGTTAAACCCAATCAAGATTGGTCTAAGGTGATACAGAGATTCAGAGGCTGTCACGCTGAGGGTGTTCCTCATAGCGTCAGCTGACGCAGCGTCTCATTCCCTATCAGGGAACCATGGTTACCTACGTAACCTGGTACGTTTTGCTTCCTGTCCTTGATTACTTTGATTGTTTTCACCTGTGTCCTGTTATCCTGCCCTCACCTGTGTATTTTGTCTTTGCTTTTCCTTTGTCCTCTGTCAGTTCATAAACCCCTGCTTTGTTGGTTCGGTCACCTGCATACCTGCCTGCTATCCTGCATTCTGTCTGCCTGTAGCTTGTTTGCTGTTTGTCACCTGCCAGTAAGACACTAAAAGATCTCAATTTAAGTCATCTGTCTACCTCTTCAGTCTGCGCTTGGGTCCTTCCCCTATTTACCTGTTTGCCTACCTACATGATAAGTTCCTCTTATCTTAATTCTACTTTTCCCCTACATATATGTCGAGGTGTCAAAAGCATTAATTACTCAGGTAGAAGTATAGATACTAGGGTTTAAAAAGACTTCTGTAGAAGTTGAAGAATCAACTCAAGCTTTTTACTCAAGTAAAAGTGTAAAAGTACTGGTTTCAAAACTACTTAAATTCTTAAAGTAAAAGTAATGCAAGGGGAAAAAAGGCATTAAGGATTAAAGCTTAGGCCGTGCCACGGGGGCCTATAGTGCACTACCTCACCTCCTCAAAAATAAATTTTTCTAAGGGCCATCATGACTATAATGTTATATTAAAACGTTAATTTTGAAACATTTGGGATGCATCTGTTTCAGCTGCATATATTCTCATTGAAAATTAACACATTTTAGTACAATGCAAATACATTAAAGAAACATATATCTTGGTACTTGGCTACATAAGTCTGCTATAACTTATTACTTTTTTTGAGTAACGACACCAACACTGGCTATGTCCTTGCTGGAGAGTGACGTGATTTGTGTCATGTGCAGGTGCAATGGATCGCTTACAAATCAATAATCCCTACTGTCATTACAACATGAAAATCTTCTGTTTCATGTCAAAGGACATGCAATTTTCATAATCTGCCCCTTTTGCTTTCCCAATAGGCTTGTGGAACTGCCAGTCTGCTGTGAACAAAGCTGATTTCATTACAGCCTTTGTTAATCATTCTGGTCTTGCAATTGTAGCACTTACAGAATCGTGGATCAAACCTGAGGTTTCCGCCACTCCTGCAGCCCTCTCCCATAATCAAACTTTCTCCCACAGTCCTCGCATTGCAAGAAGAGCCTGCTTATCCCTAATGACACTAAAGTTCAAACAGCGAACATACTTGAGTGACAACAGCTCATTCGAGTTTCATGCTTTTACTATCACCCACCCTGTTAAGAGTCACTGTGTAGTCATCTATCACCCCCAGGTCAGCTTGGACATTTCTTGGAGGAGTTGGATGTGCTCCTTTCATCCTTCCCTGAAGATGATACGCCTCTGGTGGTACTTGGGGACTTCAACATCCACCTTGGAAAGCCACAGGCTGTGGACATCAATAACCTGGCTGCATCATTTGACCTCAAGCGGGTTTCCACATCAGAAACCCACAAGTCTGGTAATCAACTAGATCTTATCTACACATGGTACTGCTCCTCTCATCGCGCTCAGTTCACCCCACTGCACATATCAGATCATTTGCTCGACCTAACTCCTCCAGATACTGCAAGTGTTCTACCGCTGGTCACTTTCCGACGCAACCTGAGTACGCTTGCTCCCTGCCGCCTATCCTCTGCTGTCTCTTTGGCGCTCCCTCCCTCTGTGGAGTTCTCTCTCATGAATACCGACAGCACCACTGACACTCTGTATTCCACACTCACATCCTGCTTG
Organism: Coreoperca whiteheadi; assembly: GCA_011952105.1. NCBI lineage: Eukaryota > Metazoa > Chordata > Actinopteri > Centrarchiformes > Sinipercidae > Coreoperca > Coreoperca whiteheadi. The sequence continues at coordinate 33,741,141 of CM022472.1, read as the reverse complement.
GACAACTTCTGCCCTCTCACATCTAGACCAGCCCATACGTCCTCATCTGCCCCCCGGTTATCTGATATTCTCCGCGATTATCATGCCAGCCTCCGGTAAGCTGAGAGAAAATGGCATAAGTCAAAAGATCCTGCTGAACTCTGTCTCTACCAGTCTCTCCTCTCTAATTTCTCAGCTGGTGTCACCTCTACAAAAACTGACTACTACTGCTCAAAGATCAACAACTCACCTGACTCACGCACTCTCTTTAAAACCTTCTCTGTTCTCCTTTCTCTGCCTGCTCCCCCTCCTTCATTGGATTTAACAGCTGATGATTTTGCATCTTTCTTTGTAAAGAAAACAACCGCCATTAGCAGTCAGTTTGCTGCATTGTCACCTGTCGACCTTGCACGCATCCCAGATACGTGTCTGCTCCCCTCTACATCTCTATATGAAGCAGATGTTTCCAAGGTCATTCATTCTAACCACCCTACCACCTGTCCGCTGGATCCCATTCCCACCCATCTCCTTCAGGCCATCTCTCCATCTATTGTCCCTGCTCTAACCCACATCATCAACTCATCTCTCACCACTGGGTCGTTTCCCACAGCTTTCTAAGAAGCCCGCATCACACCGCTACTGAATAAAGCCACTCTCAAACCGACACTTTTAGAAAGCTATAGACCGGTTTGCCTCCTTCCCTTCATTGCCAAAGCTCTGGAGCGAGTTTTGTTCAACCAGCTCTCTTCCTTTCTCACACAGAACAACCTCCTGGACCGCAACCAGTCTGGTTTCAAGAACGGCCATTCCACGGAGACCGCACTGCTCTCAGTCGTCGAAGCCCTAAGACTGGCAAAGGCGAAATCCAAGTCATCTGTACTTATCTTACTGGATCTATCTGCTGCCTTTGACACAGTTAATCACCACATCCTCCTGTCCTCTCTCGGTGCTATAGGTGTCTCTCGGAATTGCGTTACAATCGTTCAAATTGTACCTTTCGGGTAGGTCATTCAGAGTATCCTGGAGAGACAAGGTCTCGGAGTCCCAACATCTCAATACATGGGTGCCGCAGGGCCGCTACTCCTCTCCATCTATATGACATCCCTCAGGTCTGGCATTCAGAAGCATGGCTTTTCCTATCACTGCTATGCGGATGACACGCAGCTCCACTTGTCATTTCAACCTGGTGATTCAACGGTTTCTGCTCGCATCTCGGCATGCCTGAGTGACATCTCGCTTTGGACGAAGGACCATCACCTGCAGCTGAACCTTGACAAAACGGAACTGCTTGTGATCCTGGCCACCCAAAGATTAACCACAACCTCTCCATTCAACTAGGCTCATCGACTGTTACGCCGTCCAGCATGGCCAGAAATCTGGGTGTGGTAATTGATGATTTTGTCCAAAATGGACTACTGCAACGCCCTACTGGCTGGACAACCAAACCTCTGCAGTCGATCCAGAACGCGACGGCAAGAGTGGTCTTCAATGAACTGAAGAGAGCGCACGTAACTCCTCTCTTCATTAGGTTACACTGGCTCCCTGTTGTTGTCCGCATCAAGGTGAAAGCGATGCTCTTGGCCTACAACACCATGCCTGGTTCTGCACCATCATATCTTCGCTCGCTAATACAGACCTATGTTCCTGCCAGATCCCTGCGCTCTGCAAACGAACAACGTCCAGTGGTACCATGCCAAAAAGGAAAAAAAATCACTCTTGCGCACCTTCTCTGGATCTGTTCCACATTGGTGGAACGATCTGCTTCTACAAGATCAGCAGATTATGTAGCCACCTTTAAAAGAACCTGAATACGCATCTCTTCCGTCAACACCTAATTGAAAATCACTGACTACTTCTTCCTTTCTATCTCTTTTCTTAATTATTTAAATTAAAATAGAAATACTTCCTATCCTTAGCTTTGTATACTGTGCTGGACTTTAACAGACTAGTTTCTGGTGCACTTATGCTTTTTGCTACCTTGTGTTGTTATAATTGCTTCCATTGTCATCCTCATATGTAAGTTACTTTGGATAAAAGCGTCTGCTAAATGACTAAATGTAAATGTGCCCTGGCATAGACTTTTCTGGGGAGGCTGAGGAGTGTGATCCCCCTGTAGTTGGAACACACTCTTTGGTCCCCCTTCTTAAACAGGGAGACCACCCCCCCGGTCTGCCAGTCCGGAGGCCCTGTCCCCTGCCGCCACGCGATGTTGCAGAGGCGTGTCAACCAAGACAGCCCCATAATATCCAGAGACTTGAGGTACTCAAGTCCACCCCCAGGGCCTTTCCACTGAGGAGCTTCTCAACTACCTATGTTACCTCAGCGTCGGGGATCAACGAGTCCTCAGTGGAAGACGTGTCTGTGGGGTTGAAGTGGTCCTCGAAGCACTCCTTCTTCAAAGTCAGCAGATTCTCACCCCCCCACAGTGTGTGCAGGGCACTGCTTCCCCCTCAAGGCCGACCAATAGACCTTCTCCATTGCCTCACCAAACTCCTCCCAAACCCAGGTTTTTTCCTCCACAACCACCCGGACTGAAGCTCGCTTGGCCTTCCAGTACCTATCAGCTGCCTCCGAATGTAGGGTGTCCTGGTGCCACGTGCACTGATGGACACCCTTATGGTTGAACATGGTGTTTGTTATGGACAAACTGTGACTAGCACAGAAGTCCAATTACAGAACACCACTCGGGTTCAGGTCGGGGGGGCATTCCTCCTAATCACGCCCCTCCAGGTGTCACTGTCGCTGCTCATGAGTAGGCTACTAATTCCTTTCCTAATATTTTTAATTTTCTTCTGATGTATTCAACCAAAGTCCATTTAAGATGTTTCAGACAGGAGGTATTTGGGTTTCAAAAGTTTCCTATATTTAATTTCAGTTTTGTTTCTCTTCCATTTGTTCTATTTTCTTTCAGTCTGAAGCCCAGGAACTCACTATAGTCAAGATGTCTAAATTTGGAGAAGGTATCGGAGCTCCCAGTAAAGAGGAGAGGCTGAAAGAAGCAGCAGAAATCCATCTGAGACTGGGACAGATTCAACGATATTGTGAATTAATGGTGGAGCTGGGACAGGTATGGAGTGTCTGTATGCGTGCGTATTATCAGAAAGAGAGAAAATGATTATATTAACAATGTAACTTATGGTAATGGCGAGTGAGAATTATTATCACTCTTTCAGTGGGAGAAAGCATTATCTGTGGCACCAGGAGTCTCCATGAAGTACTGGAAGAAACTCATGCAGAGGTGAGCCATGTTTAAGTTATTTTTTTTCAGCTTTATAACAATAAGCAATTTTGGTGCCCCAAGTGAGATTAAGATTTGGTGCCCCCCCTCCACACACACTAACTAATGGTAAAAGTGCAGTTCTCTTTCAAGGGAACTTCAGTGCTGCATTGGCTGACACCGAGGGGAACGCCTTCAGCGTGACTGCATCTGAATCATCTGTACAACCTAGCCCAATCTCTGATTGGTGCAAATGTCAACGCGTTTGCACCCAAATTCCAGCGGAACCGGAAGTTATAAAGGGAGCCGGCTTCACTGTTGTCATCAGACTTCTGATCTTCAGCAGGTGCTCTGTGTCTGTATACTGGAGAACAGCCTAGCAATATGACGCGGGTGAAGCGGATTTAGAGCAGTATATTCCTCCCTGCCTGTGATTTTATTCCCAGCAGCGACACACATTGTGACTGCTGTCTGGGTTGAGAGCTCATGCACTGTTCGCCAGCTGCTTCGATCATAGGGCAGCAGAACGGCTACGGCGTTATGCCACAAGTTGAGGAGACGCTAGTGGCGTACTTATCACCTGCAGCCGCGTCATCCCTCAATGCTCCGATGTTGCCTGATAAGCCATGCCGCACTACGTCATCCTTAGTGGGCAAGACTTACATGGCTGTGGGTCAGGCCACTGCGTGCCTGGACACCATGGCTGTCTTGCAGGCACTTTCATGCGCAGCCCTGGCACCGCTCAGGCTCCAGGGGGCCCGAATCCTAAATTATATATAGACGACTGGCGCAGTAGCAGATCGGAGCTGCACGGCATCAAGATGTCATGCTCGCACACATGCAGTGCATGGGGTTGAGCCTCAACATGAGCAACAGCATGTTGTCCAGAGTGGGATTTAGTTACGTTGCCAGCACAATTGTCTCCTGCATGGATGGAGTTGATCCTGGCCATGGTGTCAAGGGTGCAGCTAGGCTGACCCCTCACTGCGAAACAGTTCCCAAGACTGTTAGAGCTCATGGCAGCAGCGCCCACTGTAATATCGCTGGGCCTGCTGCACATGTGGCGGTTGCAGTGGTGGCTCAGGGCCAGAGGGTGTTCCCCAATGAGCAACCTCTTCTGCCTGATCAAGGATACAAGCCCTTGCCTTTGTTCCATGGTCAGGTGGAGACAACATTGGTTCCTGACACAGGGCCCAGTGCTAGGAGTGTTGTGTCATTGTCGAACGGTGCCATTGGACATCTCCAGCACTGGATGGGGCGTGGTCATGGACGATCGCTCAGCCAGAGGTCTGTGGTTGACGCATCGTCTACGGCATATAAATTGACTAGAGAACCTGGCGGTTCTGCTAGCCTTACGGCACTTTCTTCCAGACCTCAGGGGCCAGCATGTTCTTGTTCGAACAGACAATATGTCGGTGGTCTCTTACATAAACCAGCAGGGGGGTCTGAGATCGCACTCTCTGTGCAGGTTGGCACATTGGATCCTCCTGTGGTCCCAAGGGAAGTTGCTCTCCGAGATGGTGCAGATGATCTGGAGGAAGTTTGGAAGAGCAGAAGTGGATCTGTTTGCATCCCAAGAGAACGCACACTGCCCCCCTCTGGTTCTTCCTTATGCACTCAGCGCCCCTGGGGCTCGATGCTATGGTGCAGCCTTGGCCGAGGTTGCGGCTGTAAGTTTTCCCCCCGATTGCTCTGCTCCCGGGAGTTCTAGAGAGAGTTCGTTGGGGGGCCCGGCTTCTGCTAATGGCTCCGTTCTGGCCCACCCAAATATCGTTTTAGGGCTTCACAGCCCTCCTGGATGTTCTCCCATGGGAGATTCCTGTCAGGAGGGATCTGTTGTCCCAGGCCAGTGGTGAGATATTTCACCCCCATGTGGAATCTTTGGGTCTGGCCCCTGAGGGGGACCACCTCCAAGCTGCTGGTCTCTCTGCTGAGGTAGCTGAGACCATCTTGCACTCCTGAGGAAGCTCCCTCCAGAAGGAGACTTTATTGTTTCAAGTGGTAACTTTTCATTTATTGGTGCTGAAAGTACCAACTGGATCCAATTCTCTGCCTGTAACTTCAGTGCTGGAATTCTCCAAGGCCGGTTTTTGGCCGGGCTTTTCCCCCTCTACACTTAACGTGTACGTAGTGGTGAACCGACTTGTTACAAGTTTCCTCCGTGGCACCTTGAGGATGAGGCCTCTGGCTCGGGACCTAACCATGGTGCTCGATGGTTTGTCCACAGCCCCCTTCAAGCCCCTGGACGGTGCGTCGGACATGTGCCTGGCCTTAAAATTGGCATTTTTGCTGGCCATGACATCTCTCAAGAGAGTGGGAAATCTGCAGGCCATGTCAGTGGCCCCTGCTTACCTGGGGTTCGCTCCAGGGCAGTGAAGGCCATCCTGCATCCGAGGCCGGGGTATGTACCTAAGGTACCCACTGCGGTGGCTCAGCCCGTGGTCCTTCAGGCGTTCCATCCTCCTATAGCAATGGCGTCCTATATGGTGTGGTGGTCGGGAACCTCTCTCCCAGATATATGTGAGGCTGCGGGTTGGTCTTCCCCTCACACATTTGTGAGGTTCTATAGACTAGACCGCCTATAGCCTACACGTTTTTCTGCCACACCATTTTTTCATTAATTGCATGAGGCTATTTTGCAACACAGTAATCCAGCACCTAATTTTTTGATATATACTAATCTTGAACTAGCTTGCTAAGATGCCAAGTGGCTCATGCCAGCAAGAAAGCTAATGTGCACAGTAACCATGATGATGGTTGATTGGACACTTAGTTATGATTTTATGTGCATCTAGTTGCGTGAGTAACCATGCTAAGATGCCAAGTGGCTCATGCCAGCAAGAAAGCTAATGTGCACAGTAACCATGATGATGGTTGATTGGACACTTAGTTATGATTTTATGTGCATCTAGTTGCGTGAGTAACCATGGTGCAACAAATTTTAGTAGCTGATTTAGTTAAAAACAAACTAGTAGTTATCAAGCCTCTAGTGTCGACTTTACACCCTAAGTTTGGAGAGAACTTACACATACCTGGTTCAACCCAGTGCATAAATCTATGTTTTTATGGATATAGCATTAGCCATTATCACTGATATTGGTCAGGGAAATTTCAGCACAATGCCTTATGTTCTAGGAAGGAGCAGTTATCAGACAGCTAGCTACTGGCTTGCCATTCAGACTCAAACACTGTACTTGAATCTGTATTGGAGTCTCGCAGCTATCATAGCCAGAGATGGAAAGAGTACTAAAAATTATACTCAAGCAAAAGTACTTGTGTAAAAATGTACTTTTATAAGATAAGTAAGTCAGTTAAAATATACTCTGAGTAAAGCTGTGTTACATTTTGTCAATTATTGGTGATATATGATGCTACTTTTAAATTTAAATATTCTTCAGGTTGTTCTTTAGTCTACAGATCCATTAATTGTCAATCCAAAAACACTAGTGGAACAACACTAGGAGATTATAGTTGACAGATTATAGCCCATCCAGTCCTTTTTTACCTGTTGAAATACCTCAAAAGGTGCAGTTTTGCACTTGCCAATAAGTGATTGCAGTATCTTCCCTGTGACTGAAAGGTTATTTAATTATTTGAATTTTATGTCAGCAAAAGCATGATTGAAAACAAAAAATTCAGCCTGACGCTGGTATTGTTATTACTCTTGGCACTAATAGCTTTGAATTAGTCATTTTCTCTGGCTTACCTTTTGAACTACATTTCTGTTTCACTTTGACAAAACACCTCAATTCAAATTTAATCTTCAAATAAATCATGCAGTAAATAGACAGCTGAGTCTTAATTTTAATATTTATCTGATTCTGGAAGATGGAGAGAGCAGAGTCTGTCTGGCCGGAGCGACCCCTCTCTTCCTGTTGTCAGACCAAGTCTCCGAAGAACGTTCCACAGCTCCGTCCAAAGCCCTCAAAATGTTCTTAGTCTCTTGTCCGGGATTCAGTGTGAGAAAAGGAACTTCAGTCCTAATTTGTGATTTTGTCACTGGAGTAAATGGTTAATCTACTGTCAATTATTCTGACAGTCACAAAGTCCTAGAATTACCTTTTTCTTAGTGCTCACAATCTTGTTCTTGTGTTCTGATGAAAAGGCACAAGGAAATAATCCTGATCTCTCTCTCTTTATTTTATAGATCTCTATATGACACCCTCATATTCCACACATTTATGGCAGTTATTGACCCTCACTTGTTTTGACTGCGTCTAGCATTCTAACTCATAACATTCAGTTGGTCTTATCAGTGCTACATTCTTTTAACTGTGCTTTAGTTTGTTAGACATTTAGTTTTCTCAACTCAAGACATTTATCTTGTTGTTAAAATATTTTTCTACATTTCTTACGATTACTGTGATTATTTTCACATCTAGTTAATGATGCAGTTTACAATTTTAACATAACATGTGTTATAAGGGCGGCTGTGGCTTGGTGGCAGAGCGGTCGTCCACCAATCGGAAGGTTGGCGGTTCGATCCCGGCTTCCCCCGGCCATGTGTCGAAGTATCCTTGAGCAAGATACTGAACCCTGAACTGCTCCCGAAGTTGCGCCTTCGGTGTCTGAGTGAGTGTGAATGATTAGTTTAAGTTGTACTGATGGGCAGTTAGCTCCTGCCATCAGCGTGTGAATGTGTGTGAATGGGGTGAATGTGATGTAGTGTAAAAGCGCTTTGAGTAGTCAGAAAGACTAGAAAAGCGCTATACAAGTACAGTCCATTTACCATTTTACCATTTATACAATGCACCACATGATTTGAATGTAATTTACTCTTTATTACTCCCAATTTACGCAAAGCTCATTTGACAATGAGCTAGAGAGGTAGAGATACAGTGGTATATAGTTGTTTATAGTTTTTATCATTATGTTGTTCTCACTGTGTCTTAAAATAATTTATTTTGCACCTTTGAAAAATATGTCTGTAGGATACATGAAGCAAGACAACAGGACTTCCAAATATGTACCTATACGAAGACATACTCAATTCAGTTTTAGTTATATAGCTCAATATCCGTACAACATCTGACACTCTCTGTCCTTAGACCCTCGATTTGAATAAGAAAAAACTCCCCCTCAAAAACCCTTTTAACAGGGGAAAAAAATGGAATATACCTCAAGAAGAACAACAGAGGGATACCTCTCCCAGGACGGACAGACATGCCATAGTCATTGCGTGACTGTGATGGAAACCTGGTTAAACCCTCACATCCCAGACTCCGCCGTTACATTGGATTATTTTCATCTGCTGACGGTGGACAGGACTGACCACAGTGGTAAGAGGAAAAGAGGAGGTCTGGCTGTGTTTGTTAATGAGAGATGGTGTAATCTAGGACATTATTCAGTGATGGAACTGTGTAACAGCGATATTGAACTGTTAGCGGTTAGTATGAGGTCTCGGGTGAATCTCTTCTCATCGGAGAGAGGGGGGCTGTGGCCTACATTTACATTTCACATTAAGTCATTTACATTTAGCAGATGCTTTTATCCAAAGCGACTTACATACGAGAACATTCACAAACTGAAGGCGCAGCTTCGGGAGCCTTTTGGGTTTCAGTATCTTGCTAAAGGATGCTTTGACGCATGGCTGGGGGATCGACCCGCCAACCTTCCGATTGGCAGGGGACTGCTCTGCCACCAAGCCACAGCCACCCCTACCTCGACAGGCCATACTACTTGCCACGGGAGTTCACGCACGTTATTGTGATAGCTGCGTATGTGCTCCCCTCTGCTAACGAGGACACTGTGATATACTGCTCTCAGTTACCGGCAGCCTGTAGACGCAGCACCCACAGGTCCTCTTCCTCATCTCTGTGTTGCCAACATTCACATAGTATGTCACCTTACCCACCAGAGACAATAAAACACTGGACTTATTTTATGCCAACTCCAAGGAGGCATACTCCCTATCCCCCCTCCCTCCCCTTGGCAGAGCTGATCACAACATTGTCCATCTACAGCCTGTGTATAAAACTTTTGTGCAGAGGCAGCCTGTGGAGCCCTATGTGGTGAAGAGGTAGCGTACTGAGAGCAAGGAGGCTCTAAGGGACTGCTTCAACACCACTGTTTCCACCAGAATGAACCGGGTGCTAGTTCAGAGCCAGTGCTAGTGCCAGTTCAGAGTTGGTTTGAATGACGAGCCGTTTAAGAACCGGTTTGTCTTTCCACTGGCTACAGAGCCAGCGCAGTAAAATGTATAGGTGTTGGTGTAAGAAACATAAGTGAAAACTGTTCATCTTGTTGGTCATGGTAACTCCGCCCCCAGCCGCTGCGGTAAGCAGTTCTTACCTCTAGACCAGCAACGGTTTGGTTTTATACTTAAAAACGACTTTTCCTGGCTTGGAGCTGGTGCTTTGGGTGTGGAAAGACAAAGAACCGATTTGAAACTAGGCCCTGGCTCGGAACCAGCACCAGCTCTGCCTTGGTGGAAAAGGGGAATGTGCGGACTGAGCTCTGTGACCCACGTGGGGGGGACGTCAACGCAATCATGGACACCATAATGGACTACATCAACTTTTGTTTTTAAAACACTGTGCTCTCCAAAACGGTACGGTGTTTTGCAAATAACAAGCCGTGGATAACCCCTGACATAAAAGCTCTACTGAAGGAGAATAAGAAAGCTTTCAGGTACAGAAAGAGCTGAGACAGAAGATCAGGGAGAGCAAGGCTGGTACAAGAGGAACATGGAGGATCAGCTACAGCAGCAGAACATCGGGGGTGTGGAGGAACCTAAAGTCTCAGGCTTCAAAGCACCCCACTGAGGGGGACCTGCAGTGGGTTAACGACTTGAACCATTACTTCAACCAGTTTGACCAGTCACCCCCTGCACCCCCCCCCTCACACCTCATCACCAGGACAATACTCAACTCCCCCAGCCCTTCACACCTCTGGCCCTACGCATCTCACCACCTCCTCACTGCCCCATGGACTTACCCAGCCCCTCAGGCCACCCCTGTCCTTTACATCGGCCCAGGTGAGAAAAGAGCTGAGAAGGATCAAAGGACGGAAGTCAGTCTGCTCCAGGCTCCTGAAATCCTGCGCAGGTAAACTGTGTGGGATTATGGGTCAAGTCTTCAACCTGAGCCTCAAGATGAGGGTGGTACCACAGTACCAGTGTGTAATACCAGTGCCCAAGACACTAGGGACCTCAGCAGCTTCAGGCCGGTAGCTCTCACGTCACATCTGATGAAGACACTGGAGAAACTGGTCCTGGGCCACCTCCGCTCTGAGGTGAGCTCAGCGATGGACCCACTGCAGTTTGCCTACCGACCTGGGATCGGAGTAGAGGATGCTGTGATCTTCCTACTACACCGTGCTCTAGCTCACCTGGGGAAGCCCAGCAGCACTGTAAGGATTCTATTCTTTGATTTCTCCAGCGCATTAACACCATTTAGCTGGTGCTTTTGAGGGACATGCTCGAGCCGGGTTGGAGTGGACTTACATCTGGCTGAGTGGATCCTGGACTACCTGACAAACAGGTCAGTGTGTGTCTGAGCCCCTGAGCTGCAGTGTGGGTGTCCCCCAGGGCATGCTCGCGCGCTTCCTCTTCATCCTCTACACTGCAGACTTCAGACACAACACGGACGGCTGTGTCCTGCTCAAGTTCTCTCACAACTTCGCCGTCGTCGGCTTGATCAGCAACGACGACAACACAGAGTATAGAAGAATGATGCAGGACTTCGAGAACTGGTGTCGGCCAAACCACCTCCTCATCAACACGGGGAAGACCAAGGAGATGGTGGTGGATTTCCGCAGACACCGGTCTGCTCCCTCACCGGTGAACATTCAGGGAATTGACATTGAGAGAGTGGACTCTTATAAGTACCTGGGTGTTCACCTGAACCATAAACTAGACTGGACTCACAACACGGACGCACTGTACAAGAAAGGGCAGAGCAGGCTCTACCTCCTAAGGAGACTGCAGTCTTTTGGAGTGCAGGGGCACTCCTGAAGGCTATCTATAACTCTGTGGTAGCATCAGCCATCCTGTATGGTGTGGTCTGCTGAAGCAGCAGCATCACTGAGAGGGAGAGGAGGAAGCTGGACAAGGTCATCAGGAAGTCCAGCTCTGTCCTAGGCTGTCCTCTGGACTCAGTGCAGAGGTGGGTGACAGAAGGGTCCTGGCGAAACTGTCATCTATGCTGGACCATGAGTTACACCCCCTGCAGGGCACACTGTCAGCTCTGGAGAGCAGCTTCAGTGACAGACTGCTCCACCCTTGGTGTGTGAAGGAGAGATTCTGCAGGTCTTTTCCTCCTGCTGCAGTCAGACTGCACAATGAACACTGCTAACATACAGCTCATTTTACTGTTGCAATATTTATACAAGTAATGTGCAATTTCACTATGCAATTTATGAAACATGCAATTCCTGTTGGCATAGTTTTTAACCCACTTTATAGTTTATCATAGTGTGTGTGACACTGCTGTTTTACCACTGTACGTCTGCTGTTGCTAAATGCAATTTTCCCACTGCAGGACAAATAAAGGCTTACCTAAACTAAACTAAACTGATAGACGTAGTGTGTATTGAATAGATTCACAACAGAAGATAGTATATACAATGATAATGACGATATGTAAGATGTAAAACAAGTGTAGAGGAATGATCCAGAAATCATAGTACATATAAGATGAAATTGTAGCATATATAATTATGATGAGAAGTGTAGATTGTAAAACATAAGGGAAGAGGATGGATCCAGAAAGGGCAACTGAGCAGCCCCAGGCAATGCATTCGTGCCATAACACCTCCACCACAGTGCTGCTGCGTAGCAGCATTGTTCAAGCAAGTGGTCTGCAATCACAGATCCAGACTCCGCATCTCTGGAGGCAGAAATACCTGCTAAAGGTGACAGTAAGAGAGAAGGGAGAGACGGAAAAGCACAAAACTACGGGAGAGAGAAGATATTGAGTTAGTGACATTTATAGGATAAGAATGCATACAGATAGAGAGGAAGAGAGAGATGCATCATGGGAAGTCTCCTGGCAGTGTAGGCCTATAGCAGCATAAGGGATGGTTCATACTGTGCATATGTCCAATGATACAAGGTAAGGACACAAAAAGTCTTATTATATTTATGGTTATGAGGTAAGTAAATTGTTTTGATGATTTAGTTATTTTGAGACAGAAACAACCTTTCAGTCACAAGGTAGGTGCTGCAATCATTTTTGGCAAGTGCAAAACTATGTGTTGCTGGTTGTATTGTCCCTTTGTTATGAAGCATTATGATGTATAGCAATTATAGACCCTTTTCAAAGCAGACATTTTGACTTTTCATAGCAGGAAAAGCACAGGTGTAAATAATAATATTAATCATGGCTGCACTCTATTTAGGTGTTCCAGTTTCAGGGCCCTGGTAGTGTGCTCATTGGCTCTGCTTACTGGGACACTGAATGGAAAGGAGCCATTGTTAATGTTATTAGTTACGCCTGTGCTTTTCCTGCTATGACAAGTCAAAATGTCTGCCGTGAAAAGGTCTATTTTGTCTACCGCCATGCTTCATATAGACTTGAGTAGAGCTCCTGTTTGGGTGTTAGGCTTGTTTTGTTTTCTTTTTTTCACATTTCCTAGTAACACTTTACAATACGGTGCACAAAATAGTGAGTAGTTACTAAGGAACGAGTGAGGAACAAACAATAATTAATAAATTAATAAGTAGTTGGTGAATAACTCTGAAGTGGAAGACTCATTGTCATGGTTTTGGGTTTATGTTCATATATTCCTGGTCTTATTTTGAAACATTCTCCTCTCCTGTGTCTTGCTTCCTGCCCTTTGATTGCGTTGAGTGTTTTCACCTGTGTGGATTTAGTTAACCTGTGTCTTGTCTTATCCCCTACCTGAGGGTATTTAGTCTGTGTTTTCACTGTCTCTTTGTCAGTTTGTAAATTGTCATTACTATGTTGGTTCTGTCTGCCTGTTTGTTTTGGATTTTAGGTTCTTTCCCTGTTGCTTGTTGCTAAAACAAAACCAGATATATATAGTAGATCATGATGAATTACTAGAGAACATACTGTCATATGTCAATGAACCATTAATGATTGCTTCATTAATATCTGTGAATCAATCATACTGATCACACGTTCCTGATTAATTCACCAGCCGGTGAACGGCACAAAACTAGTAACTCATTCATTACTAATTACTTAAACAATAGTTACTTTTGTGTCCCTCCTAGTAAAGTGACGCATCACTACTGAGTATTTACTAAGTAGTCCCTCATTACTTCATCATTATCTCACAATTACTTTCTGTTTTGTCCCTATAAGTAAAGTGATGGATCATATTGAGTGGTTACTGAGTACTGAATCATTACCTAATTATTACCTGTCTATTAGTTAAACATTTCAGCAATAAACAAGATTTATTGGGGGATTTCTTTTCATAGTTTTCAGATACAAGAACAACCACTATACACACATTTGGTTCCACAACTATGTATTTATCTGCAGAAATAAAAATGTGCAAAATACAGCATTTGTGTGCTTCAGCAGGAGACATGGGAACAGGGGTGCTGGTCACAGGGGTAAACACACTAGTCTCTGCAGCCTGCAGTTCATTGTGCCTGCCCTCACTGCGACAATCTTAACATAATATCATTTTGTACGATTGATTTAGCCAACCCTTGTTTTACGAACACCGTGATTCTACACCATTAGCCGTTTGCATTAGCTGTTGGTGTTAGTGTGTAGATAATGTTAGCTTTTGGCTAGGGTAACAATAGCATGACATTAGTTAGCGTTGTAGCATTTAACAAGCATTATGTGGGCCTTATGTGGTTTACCGTCAACAGACTCGTCATCTGCTTCCGTGTCTTCCACCATGGCTTTCAACCACTTGTCCATGGTTCCAACAGTGCAGTATCTGAGTCTTTCATTGTTGCTGCCGCTGTGCCAGAGAAAACAGGTGTCGTGCTAAGGTAATAAAGTGGCGAAGTCGATCCCCTTTCGGTGTCTTGGGACCTTATTTTGGAAAAAATATGTAAGGTAGTCAACGGCAAGGGACAAATTATCTTTTGATCTTGTTTGAATTGTGCCATGAATGACATGTCTCTATTCTCAGCATTTCATAAAACGGATATAAGTCTTCTAACATTGTGCAAGCAGTGTGTCTGTTTACTTCCTGTCAATTATATAGTGACGTTAACCTTCGCCTCCAACCGTGACCACTGTACAATTCTTTTTCATCCTTAACTTAGTTACTTCACTTTTCACATTTAGCTTTGTACGTATTGTTAATAGAAATGTACTGTTCATTTTTGTATTTTAGTGTTTTTGAACATTTTGATAATCACCTCAGTATCTTAGATAACCATTAGCTCAGTAGCTAGTCACTCAGTGTAGCCCCAACTTTTGCTTGATTTTCCCAACTTAGCTAACGTTAAGTTCCTGTGGTTCCTTTTTACACGTTGTACTTGGAAGAGTTGCTTGTAATCATATCTTTTTCCTCATAAAGATAATTTTTTTTCATAATAATTTGACAATCTTATAAAATATCACGGAGTCGATTACTTGGTCATCCTATGTTACTTGTCTTCTCTGGCGCAGCCGTGGCAACAACGAAAGACTTGGAAGCCATGGAAATAGATGTTTATCTTGCGCAGAGCAAGAACGCTAACTAATGTCATGCAATTGTTACTAACGCTAATGGCTGATGTTAATGGCTCATGGTGTAGAATAGTGCTGTTCATAAGGCAAGGGTTAAATCAATGTTACAAAATGATATTGTGTTAATGTTGCCACAGTAAGCCAAAATCTAATGTTTACTTTTTTTTCAACGTGTTTTTCAGATGAAACGGGTTGGCACAATGAACTGCAGGTTGTAGAGACTATTGTGTGTACCCTTGCGACCAGCAGCCCTCTTCCCATGTCTCCTGCTGAAGCACACAAATGCTATGTATAGTGGCTGTTCTTGTATCTGAAAACAATAAAAGGAAATCCCACACACTGTCTCGCTTTTTGCTGAAATGTTTAACTAATGGACAGGTAATAATTAGGTAATGATTCAGTACTCATTAACCACTCAGTATGCATCACTTACTTGAACGGACACAAACATAGTAAGTAATTGTCAGAAAATGATGAAGTAATTAGGGACTACTTAGCAATTACTCAGTAGTGATGTTTTGGTCACGAACGAGTCGGCTCTATGGTTGAACAGATTCTGAGAGTTGACCCTCCCCCCGCCACCCCGAAAAAGAAATGTATGATAACAAACTAATTAGCCTAAGCCTTTGAATAGAGCAAATTAGCCTATATCATAAATTAAATTGAAATATACTGTATGTGTCTATATAGAGTTGTGTAATTATTTAACCATACTATTTCATTAACTACCAAAACTAAGATAGTTACTCAGAATCAGTAATTCAGAATGTACGGAACATGTACGGCTCGTCTAACAAGCGGAATGTTTGCAGTTTTGTCCTGGCTTCCCCCAGCCCACACTTTGACATGTGGGCTGGGGGAAGCCAGTGAGTATCTTGGGGGAAGCAAGATACTCACTGAGTAGTGTGTACAAATGGTTAGTTTCCTTGGTTTCCTTTGTACTGATGGGTAATTAGTACCTGCCATCAGTGTGTGAATGGGGTGAATGTGATATGTAGTGTGTGAAGCGCTTTGAGTAGTTGAAAGGAGCTCCTCACCTACAGTCCAATTACATACAAGGAATTTGCTTCGGTATTTATATTAGAAATTAGAAATATAAAGTGTTATAAAGAAACATAAAGCAAGTACTGCAGGTCAAGAGTTAAACTATAAAATTGGCAAAAAGATATTGAACAAAAATATTGAAAGAAAATAAAATAAAGAATATGTACAATATGACACTGATACATTCTTGACATATCACACTTTTTAACCATCAATATGACGGAATATTTCCAGGTATTGCAGATAAATAATCGATTTCTTACAACAAATAAGATCGTAACTTAGGCAGTGACCAGCGGAGAGCCGTTTGGTAGCCGAAAGAGCTGGGTCTTGGAAAGACTTTAAAGGGCCGTAATTCCCATCACTACTACTCAGTAGGATTCTCCACTTCACATGATGGGACACAAACAAAGTAACTAATGTTGAAGTAGTTAGTAATGAATGGTTGTTACTAGTTTGTGCCGTTCACTGGCTGGTTCAGAAACGAGTTAATCAGGAATGACTCATGAAGAAAGTGATCCGTATGATATATTTACAGATATTTATGAAGTAATCATTACCTGATGATTCATTAATATAGTATAACCCAGTATGTTCTCTAGTAAATCATCATCTGTTATATAGTCCTCCATTTAGAGTTCTTCACTTATTTACATTAATGATTCATTAATTATCGGTTTGTTCCTGATTCCTCTTTCCTCCTAAAAACAAGCAAATGGTGTACAGCAGAGTCAGATACCCATGCAGTCCACATGAACGGCTCTTTTTTTCAGGCGTGTTCTTAAGAAAACTGTCAAAGCTCTTTTAATGTTTGTATTGTTACATTTTTACTGTCTGATTTTAACTGGGATTATATTAACACAACAAAAACAAATGATAAACCGTTATGTGTTACATGTTGTTTTTGTTCAAGTATAATCTGTTATTTGTATTTTTAATTTGAATATGCTCATGTCGCAGGAGAGCTGACCAGCTGATAGCTGAGGATAATGATGACACTATCCCATACTGCATCGCCACAGGAGACATAAAAAAACTTGTAACTTTCTTCACTGGCAGAGGACAACTGCTAGAAGCCTTAATAATAGCACAGGTACAGAGAGGGAGGGGATAAAGACACTGGTGGATTAATGAGATGACAGGTAACAAGAGTAGTTTTCTTTAGAGTTGGATGAATGGTAGATCTTAAATGATTCCAGATGGATGCATGAGGAGGAGGGGTGGATAAATAAGTAATGGGAAAGTGTAATGTTGATGTTTGTGTTAATATTGATCAGAAATGATAAAACAATAAATAGTCATATTTATTTTTAGGGAGCGTGTGAAGGGAACATACGTGCTCCACAAAGCTCCCAAGTCAACCACACCACTAATGATGTGGATAACAGACACCAATACCAGAGGTAAATCAAGCACACACACACATACACACCGCAATGATAACATTTGGTTATTGATTTGTTTGTTGTAAGTTGAACTGAACTTGAATTTAATCAAATTGGGCAGCACAAATATGATACAGTTGCAGATACATTTGGACTGAAGATGCTGTTAACTTACATATTGTGTTGATATTCAGGGGCGAATTCACAAAAGGATTGCATGGCTTTTGCAGCAGCTAAACCTCCATAAATACAACAAAAAGAAACCGTGTAATTCTCAGAGCACCCGCAAATGGTGAACTGCACTAGGGCTGCAACTAACGATTATTTTAATAATCAATTAATCTGTAGATAATTTTTTTGATTAATCGCATAAAAAAATAAAAAACAAAAAAGCATTCATTTCCAACCCTTTTATTCAAAAACAGAACTGACAGTGCAAAAAATCTTCAGAAAGTGCACAAATAGGTTGCTCCTTGAACATCCCTGAGCTGTTAAAGTAATAAAAAACAAGAAACAAATAGACTAACACAAAAAACATACACATGTATGCTTTCCATCTGCCAAATATATAGGCTTTTTTAAATAAAGTGCACAAAAAGATGTATATTTTTGTTTAAAGGGACCTGAGCTGTCAGAACGTCCCAGGTTACGTAGGTAACCATGGTTCCCTGATAGGGAACGAGACGCTGCGTCAGCTGACGCTATGGGGAACGCCTCCAGCGTGACAGCCTCTGAATCTCTTGTAACAACTTAGACCAATCTTGATTGGGTCCGACGTCAACACGTGACGCACGCCGGCGGAACTGGAGGTATAAAGGGAGCCGGCTTCACTGTTGTCGTCAGCCTTCTGATCGACTGAAGCAAGCCGCTCACAGGCATGCCGGAAGTATGGCAGCGAGACGCAGCGTCTCGTTCCCTATCAGGGAACCATGGTTACCAACGTAACCTGGGACGTTCCCTTTCAAGGGAACTTCAACGCTGCGTCAGCTGACGCTATGGGGAACGCAGTACCAACTCCGCCATGCTGAAGGGATGCCTGCCGCGAGTGTGAAGCCATCAGGGCACACTTCAAGACAAGAGAGCCACAGACCCCGGATTGTGTAGGCGGTCGAGGCTATAAAATCTCACAAAGGTGTGAGGTGAGGACCATCCCGCAGCATCGCATATATCGGAGAGGGGGGTTCCCGACCACCAAGCTCTGGAGGACGCCATACTCCGTGTGGAGTGAGCCTTGATCGACAGAGGTGAAGGCAACCGCGCACCTCGTACGCCGAAACGATAGCCTCAACTATCCACCTGCTAATAGTGCTCTTGGTAGCCGGGCAGCCCTTACGAGGGGGCCCGAAGCATACCAGCAATTGGTCCGATTTACGCCACTGGGATGTCCTCTGGACATAAACCTCCAGGGCTCTGACTGGACAAAGCAGTTGCAGCCTTTCACCTTCCTGTTCCGCCGATACTGGAGGATGGAACGCCTGCAGGACAACCGGCCGGGCCACCTCAGTGGGTACTTTAGGTACATATCCCGGCCTAGGATGCAGGATGGCTCTAACCGCGCCTGGAACGATCTCCAGGTTAGCAGGAGCCACCGACAGGGACTGTAGATCTCCAACTCTTTTAAGAGAGGTCATGGCCAGCAAAAATACCATTTTTAAGGCCAGACACCTGTCCGATGCATTGTCCAATGGCTCGAATGGTGCTGTGGTCAACCCATCCAGCACCACAGTCAGATCCCACGGAGGGACTCTGACTCGAACCGGAGGCCTCATCCTCAAGGTGCCACGAAGGAAACTGGTAACAAAGCGGTGTTTCCCCAGCGAGCAGCCATCCACCAAGCTGTGGAATGCTGCAATCGCAGCCACATACACCTTAAGTGTAGCGGGGGAGAATCCAGCCGAAAACCGGCTTTGGAGGAACTCTAGTACTGAAGCCATCGGGCAGTGAACTGGGTCAAGATGGCGCTCCAGGCACCATTTAGTGAAAACTTTCCACTTGCCCGCATACAGTTTCCTCGTGGAGGGGGCTCTAGAGTGTAAAATGGTTTCCACTACCTCGGTAGAGAGACCAGCAGCTCGGAGGTGGTCCCCCTCAGGGGCCAAACCCACAGCTTCAACTTCCCCGGGTGGGGATGAAAGATTTCGCCTCGGCCCTGCGATAGCAGGTCCCTCCTGACGGGAATCTCCCATGGGGGGCCATCCAGGAGGGCTACCAGGCCCGAAAACCAGATTCTGGTGGGCCAGAACGGGGCCACGAGCAACAGCTGGGCCCTCGTTCGGCGAACTTTCTCTAGAACCCCCGGGAGCAGAGCAATCGGGGGAAAAGCATACAGCCTCGGCCACGGCTGTGCCATGGCATCCAGCCCCAGGGGCGCTGGATATACAAGGGAGAACCAGAGGGGGCAGTGAGCGTTGTCCGGGGACGCGAACAGGTCCACTTGTGCTCTGCCGAATCGCCTCCATATCATCTGCACCGTCTCGGGGTGCAGTCTCCATTCCCCGGGCCTCGGCCCCTGCCTCGACAGGATGTCTGCTCCCACGTTGAGGTACCCAGGTATGAAGAGTGCTCTGAGAGAGAGCAACCTTCTCTGGGACCACAAGAGGATCTGGTGCGCCAGTCTGCAAAGAGGGCGCGACCCCAGACCGCCTTGACGATTTATGTAGGAAACCACCGCCATGTTGTCGGAACGGACAAGCACGTGGTGGTTCCTGAGGTCTGGCAAAAAGTGCCGTAAGGCCAACAAGACCGCTCGCATCTCCAGGCAATTTATGTGCCCTAGATGCGGGGTTAGCCACAGACCTCGGGCTGTGCGGCCTTCCAGAACCGCGCCCCATCCGGTGCTGGAGGCGTCCGTCGATAGTGTGCGACGGTGGTACACCATGCCCAGCACTGGGCCTTGGGTCAGGAACGTCCGTTGTCTCCACCTGTCTAAGGCACGCATGCATCTGGGCGTAACCTTGATCAGGCGAAAAGGATTGCCCCTCGGGGAAAAACCGGCGTCCCTGAGCCACCACTGCAGTTGCCTCATGCGCAGCAATCCAAGCGGAATCACGGTGGATGCAGCAGCCATGAGGCCCAACAGTCTCTGAAACTGATTTGCAGTGAGATGTCGGCCTAGCTGCATCCTGAGTACCATAGTCAGGATCGACTCGACACGTGCGGGAGACAATTGTGCCCGCAACGTGACTGAGTCCCACACTACTCCTAGGAACGTGATCCTTTGTGTTGGAGTGAGCGTGCTCTTGCTCGTGTTGAGCCTTAACCCCAAGCACCTCAAGTGCGCAAGTACAACATCTCGATGCTGTACCGCGAGTAGACGAGACTGGGCTAGAATCAACCAGTCGTCCAAGTAATTGAGGATGCGGATCCCCTGGAGTCTGAGAGGAGCCAGGGCGGAATCCATCTTTCTTCTTCTCTCTTCTCCTTTTATTTCTTCTCTTTCTTTCTCCTCTCTGAGAGTGCTAGGCCGAAAGGAAGCACCCGATATTGGTAAGCTTTGCCCCCGAAAGCGAACCGCAGGAACTTCCGGTGTCCCGGAATGACAGAGACATGGAAGTATGCGTCCTTCAGATCGATTGTGACAAACCAGTCCTCGGACTGAATTTGACTCACAATCATAGGGATCGTTAACATCCGGAACCGGAGCCTCCTCAGAGGCCGGTTCAGGCGACGAAGATCCAAGATGGGGCGCAGACCACCGTCTCTCTTCGGGACTATAAAGTACCGGCTGTAGAACCCGGAAAACATCTCGCTGTCGGGGATCTGTTCTATGGCCCCTTTGTACAGGAGGGAGTGAATTTCTTGCTCCATCACTTGTGCTTGTACTTGGTTGACCCTGGTCTCCAGGATTCCTCGGAATACGGGGGGTCGAGACCGAAACTGAAGCGTGTAGCCTTGTCGGACGGTGCGCAAAACCCAGTGCGACACGCCGGGCAATGCTTCCCAAGCAGGCAGAAATTCCCTCAGGGGGACCAACCGCTCGAGGCTGGTGCCTGGGAGACCCGGAGTGGCGGCCTCGGTTACCCGAAGCGCATGTGCATGCATGACCGCCCCCCGTATCTGCGATGTGAGAGCTACGGCGTCCCGAAGCGACAAAGCGGCGGGAGACAACCGGAAATGAACGTCTACAGGCCTCTGTAGAGGACGCAACTCTGCCCCGACTGCTGCACGTCCGTGCAGGTCTAAAGGCGGCGGTTGCACGGAACTTGCCACGTCCCGAAGCGTCCCTGACGGCGGGGTGAAGCGGCTGAGTTCCTGAGGGCCCAATGGGGAGACATCTTTTCGCTCGACCCATGTGGGGGGCGCCCTCAGAGGCCCGACGCTCACGTCAGGGCCTCTTTTTGGAAGCCTGTCGGGCGAGAAGCACGGCCCTCAGGTCCGCCTTCTCCCGATCAGGCCCCCGTCGAGCAGGCGGGAGCGAACCCCTCGACCGCTGGGGAGGGGCACGCTGAGCCACGCTCGCTTTTTGGGCCAGCATGTACGAGCTGCGAGACGTCGAAGGCTGAGGTGGTCCACCCTCAGCCTCGGCCCGCGACCTCTTTCGACGAGGGATAAATCGCTGAAAGGCTGCAGCCTGTTGGCGCGCTTCCCTGAAGCGCTCGACCACTGAGTCCACCGCTTCCCCGAAGAGACCGGCGGGTGAAAGCGGGGCATCCAAAAGGAAGGTCTTATCCCTCTCCTTGATACCAGACAGAGTTAGCCATAGGTGGCGCTCTGTCGCCACGAGCAGGGCCATGGAGCGCCCGATAGCTCGGGCCGTATCCTTCGTGGCCCTGAGCGATAAATCTGTCGCTCGGCGAAGCTCCTTCACATCCTCGGATGCGAGGGGCCCCCCGTCATCGAGGTCGTCAAGCAGATCGGCCTGGTACGCCTGCAAGACCGCCATGGTGTGAAGGCACGCACCGGCCTGACCTGCCGCCAAGTAAGCCTTGCCGACTAAAGCCGAGGTAGTACGGCATGGCTTAGTAGGCAACGTCGGGGGTTTTCAGGGAGGACGCGGCCTCCGGCGATAAGTACGCCGCCAGCGTCTCCTCAATGCCAGGCATGGTGCCGTAACCGTTCTCTTTGCGCCCGCTGATCGAAGCGTACTGGCGACCAGTCGGGCCAGAAAGCCGTGTAGAATACGGCCGGGACCAGGACCTCGATACCTCAGTATGGAGGTCCGGAAAGAACGGTAACTCCCGACGCGGGCGAGGAGGTGGGGCTACAAGGAAACGCTCGTCGAGCTTACTCCGGCGACGAGCGTCCTGCTCTTCCGCAGGCCAAGCGATATTGAGCCTAGCCACCGCACGGGAAACCACCTCCAGCAGCTCGTCATACTGCGGAGAATGGGCTGACGAGCCACCCATGTCTCCGCCATCCGCTCCGAGTACATCCAGTTCCTCAGAACCGGAGTCCCGGACCGCGGGCTCCCGCTGCGGGACGGAAGAAGCCGCCGACCCGGTGCGGGCTTCCGGATCCCGAAAGCGGGAGAAAGACCCCGCGGATGAAGGGAAAGAAAGAGCCGAAGCCGTCTCACCTTCATCGCCGAGGTCCATCTGCGATCCCCAGGAGTGAAGTCGCCGGGATGCCTCAGCAACCGCCGGTCCCTTACCGCGTGGGGAGCAGAGCTGGCCGCCTTCCTCGAAAAGCGCCAGCCGAGAGCGGAGCTTCCGAACCGGGAGACGCTCGCAATGCACACAGCCAGCCCCCTCGAGGGCTGCCAGTGCATGCTCTCTACCCAAACAGGCCGCACACATGTCGTGGGTGTCGCCGTCCGGGATATAGCGTGGGCATGGGTAAACACACTGCCGAAACCGCTTCACACTCGCCATTTCGAGACTCAGAGCGCTTGCTGAAGATCAGAAGGCTGACGACAACAGTGAAGCCGGCTCCCTTTATACCTCCGGTTCCGCCGGCGTGCGTCACGTGTTGACGTCGGACCCAATCAAGATTGGTCTAAGTTGTTACAAGAGATTCAGAGGCTGTCACGCTGGAGGCGTTCCCCATAGCGTCAGCTGACGCAGCGTTGAAGTTCCCTTGAAAGGGAACTATAAATCTTTTTTTTTTTTTAAAGTTTGTGTGTGGTCATGTGACTGCATCGCTACGTCTGATTGGTGAAACAGAGTCGTAGACGGTAGATTAAGTAGACTATGTAGAATAAATATTTTTTGAAAGTAACTAGTTGAGTGAAGTCCCATGTTGCGGAGTAAGAGCAGCGTTTCTTCTTAACAAATCTACTCAAGTACCAGTAACAAGTATGGTGCAGTAAAACTAGCCTACTCTAAGAATTGTTTTCAAAAAGTTACTCCAGTAAGTGTAACGGAGTAAATGTAACTCGTTTACTGGGTTTACTAATGTCGTTCAAGTTAAGAATTTTAATGTCTTGTGCACTTTTTTATCTGTCTTCCCACCTCTGAGAAGCACTCACTCTCTCGCTTTTGCATATTTTGCAATTAACACACGTTTTCGACGTATTAAGTGTGAAATGCTCCCACACTTTGGATGACTTGGGTCGTACTGATTTTTCTGCCTCCGCCGCGCGTTTCAGAACAACCTGACTGGTCTCTCCGATGGTCTTTCCGCTACCTCCGCGCTGCTCCGCTGTTTATATTTCTGCTCCGCGCTCAGCCGCGCTTTTGTTAATACTTAAACATCTCTGCGTCTTATTGAGTGGAGTAAGAATCGCTCGACAGAACGAATCATTAATGAAATTCGTTGGCAACTCTTTGAATAATCGATTTTTATCGATTTTATCGATTCGTTGTTACAGCCCTAAACTGCACCCCTAACTGCGCTTCCTAACAAATAGCATCTCGTGCTCCAGTGCTATTTGCAGGTATGTAAATTAGGTAATACACACACATTTGGCGCAAAATTGCCCACTTTCTAGGCAAATGAGCCTCATTGGGACAACAAGGTCATATTAGTTACAGTGAAATTATTAGCTTCTTCAGAGAGTTGGTGGTAATTAAAGCACATCAAATAACAATAACTACATACAGTATGAGTAATAGAAAAATAAGCGACATCCCACAGATACAAATGAATGACAGGGCAGGGGGAGTTATTAGATAATTTGACTACATATATATTATAATTAGAATGTGTTCTCTTTCAAATCGAACATCTCTTTCCACGAGTGGAAAGTATTGTTCTTGCAACTGCATTTGTAAAAATTTTTTACTCAAACATTGCTTAACCATGTGCTACTTCAGTACACCTTAAGAGCAAATATTACTGGGACCACTACAGAAAATTGCAGATGAACATTTAAGAGATATCATTAGGGCAATATCCTTTATGAATAGAACCTCGATACAGCGCAGATAGTGGTTGCAAATTATGTGCAATTCATGGTGCTGTCACTGCTGCTGCACTCACTGGGACAGTTATAATGCAGACGTCACTATGACAATCTTTAAATATCACCCTTTTTATGAATAATATTATTAGGGGTTACTTTTGGCAAGTTATTCTTTTCAGCATAGAAAAACACTGCAGCATTAACAAAAAATCATTCAAAAACTGTACTATAAAAACAATATCCAACCAAAATCCAAAAGGTTTATAGTTTGCTCAATCAAGGAGAACTGAGTCTTAGATTCATGTCATTTCCAATGGATTCCCACGGTGAATAGGTTTAACAGTGGTCAAAATGCATACATACAATAATAATACCTAATCAATGTCTCCTTTGCCCATCCGAATGCTCTGAACACTCATATCTTTGCCAAAATATGACTAAATACACTAAATACATTTATAGCCTAATATTTGTGTGATTATTTAGTGTTCCCTTGTGTGCAATCTGAATGAATAAAAAAGTAATGTGGGGAAATGGATTAACCAATTAAAGTATCTAAAATAAGCGCATCATACCTAGAATGTAGTAACACCTCTTTGCTCAAAGTCTTGTAGAAAACAAAAGAAGCTTGGCATCTTTGCTAGGAAATTTTAGGTTAATTTGACCGCTCTATGAAATAAATCTCAGAATATTGTTTGAGCTGATGTGTTTAGATCACAATCGTTGGCTTTATTTGCTCTATTTCTGTCCAGTCTCCTCCATATGGTATGTAAGGAACTAGCTGAGTGGTACTTCCAGGATGGATGCTCTGTCCTGGCAGCATGCTGCCACCTAGCTGTGGACAACATCAAGGTACACACTAGAGTCTTTGCATGTCATTATTGATTACATACAGTATATTTGCATTTGTTTGTATGTGCATTGTCCCTGCATAAAGAATATCATGTCAAGTTTCATATGACTCTCCTTTATCATTGCTGATCAATGATAATAAAAAAACTGATTTTAAAATGTGGCTGAAATGTGTGTATGTTGTGTTTTTAGTTAGCCATGTCTAGTCTGATCCGAGGTAATGAGCTGGAGTTGGCTGCATGTGTGGGTATCGTCCTAGGAGAGGCAGCCATTCAGAGCACGATGTACTGCATTGAACTCTTGGCCAGGAAGTACATGACCACACCTACATGGTACATCTCCATCCATGCATGTCCAGTTAGTGTATACTCTATTATTCTTCTGTAAGTCTTGAAAGTAATCCAAACTAATACTGGTCCAATTTTGTATTCGTAGTGCTAATTGTTCTTATATTTGCTTTATCCTTCTTTCAACTAATTTGATCTTGATCTTTTCACGTTCCAAACCCCCCCATGAATGTGCTCATATCCAGCCAGCTGATTACTATCTTCATGTGACAAGTTAACTGAGACTCTAATTATTTGGTTTGGCTGTAAAGCCAGTTATTGGTTTACATGAGTGGTCGGAAGACTAGAAAGGTGCTATAGAAGTACAGTCCATTTACATGCCCCTGATTTTTTATGCTATTCATTGAAACCCTAGTTTTTTGAGTGCAGGTCACCACCACTATAGGCACACCTCACATCTGTGGAGCAGGGCACGGAATTTTACATACAGGTGCTGGTCATATAATTAGAAATTCATCAAAAGATTTATTTCACTAATTCCATTCAAAAAGTGAAACTTGTATATTATATTCATTCATTACACACAGACTGATATATTTCAAATGTTTATTTCTTATAATTTTGATGATTATAACTGACAACTAAGGAAAATTCCAAATTCAGAATCTCAAAAAATTAGAATATTGTGGAACGGTTCAATATTGAAGACACCTGGTGCCACACTCTAATCACTTAATTTACTCAAAACACCTGCAAAGGCCTTTAAATGGTCTCTCAGTCTAGTTCTTTAGGCTGCCTATTTTCAGCTTGGAATTTATAAATCACTCAAAATTCACCTCCACATTTATCAGTTTCATTAGATGAGCAGGGAGCTAAAGTTAGAGGGCTCCACCTGTGCTTGTAGGATTAGGTTAAATGGCACAACAACATATCTGCAGTGGCTGCTTCTAAGGTGTAGTCCATGCAAAGCAGGACTTATCTTTACCGTGTTTACATTTAGGGAGCTCTCAGCTGACCTACTAAGGATGATTCCTGACAACCACATTTTACTGGCTAAGCTGTGTGCATTTTACCCAGGAAATGCCGCTGAAATCAACCAATTACATGAAAGAGTGAGTAGGCAATCATTAAGTTAACTCTTAAGAAATGTTTTTGATGAAATGGAACAGAGGCTCTGTGTCTGACGTTGATGATATGATTAGAATGACAATGATTATGTGTTGTTTGTCATTCAAGTGCGGTCTCCCTTCATTAGAGGAGTGTAAGGCCTTGGCAGAAGCAGCCATTTGTGAAGGAGATTTGTTTTCAGCAGTTAAATTCCACCTGCTGAGCTTCGAACCCGAGGATGCCCTTCGGATAGGGATAGATTACGTTAAAGGTATTGACAACTCAGTTTCATTGTGTGTCTGTGTGGCTAACTACCTAACATAATGTCTGAATCTTTAATAACAGAATTGGGGCGTGGATAGCTCACCTCATAGAGCATGTATGAGGCTGAGTCCACAGTGGCCCAGGTTCAAATCCAACCTGCGGCCCTTCGCTACATGTCATCCCCCCTCTCGCTCTCTCTCTCACATTTCCTGTCTCTTCAGCTGTCACTATCAAATGAAGGCAAAAAAGTAATCTTAAAAACATGAAACCACTGGCAATATTTAAACGCTTGCATTTGACATGGTATTTTGGAGTTCAGAGAAAAAAACAAGCCAAAATACTGGACCTGGTGACATTCACTGGCACTAACCCCATTTTCCTTTTTGCTTGTTTACTTTCCTAACCCCATTAAAACTGTGGATGCTGAGTGTTCTAAAAGTAAGATTCTGACATGCCATTAGTTGGTGTGATTGAAAAGATGGTTTTCCCAATACTGCTATCACATTTTACTGTAGAATGAGGCAATTTTTAATTATGAATACTATACTGTATCCACCTGTTGCCCCTCTGCTCGACCATCTTTTTACTATTAATATCACTATTGTCCATATCACTAGCTACACTTATTATCATTATTATTATTAGTCTCTGCTCATGATGGTATTTGTTGGGTCACTGTAAATAATAAGGTCTAGCCCTGCTCTATAGGAAAAGTGCAATGAGATAACGTCTGTTATGAATTGGCACTATATAAATAAAATTGAATTGAACTATTCATAGATAAATGTAACCAATTGATGGTTCTCTTGCATGCTGGTGCAGTTACAAGTGTAATCTATGAATTGACTATTTTCCAAACCAATCTTTATGAAATCTGCACATTCTGACTAATATGATGTAAAATGCAGTGAATTATAATCAAAACATTCATCAAAACTATTGACTACAGAGATATACTCATATCCAATAAAGTTACTAAGTTAGTTAAAACAATACATTCTTTATGCTTACTTGTGCATTGCAACCAGTGTCAAACTGAAGAAAATAATCAAAATTTCTGTCTTTATAAAGCACTGATTCATCAGAAACTCTGTTTTACTCCAGATCAGCTTACTGGATCTGATTGGATGGTGGATAGTGTTCAGCCAATCCTGGACCTGATGAGTTACATCAGAACTGATCGCCTCATCATGGCCAAGTTGACTGAGTAAGGACATTTATTACTTTAGTAATAATAGTTATTTTAGTTATTTTCTATATTGCTGTTACTCCCCCTACATTGTCAGACTTGATCATCATCATCCTGGTGTGTGTGTGTGTGTGTGTGTGTGTGTGTATAGAGCCCGCAGTGAGCTGTTGATCCTGTGTGGTTACATTGGCGGTCTGCTGGCCATTAGAAGACAGTACTCAAGCATCGTACCTGCACTCTACGAATACACCAGGTAGACACACAACTGTGTGTGTGTGTGTGTGTGTGTGTGTGTGTGTGTGTGTGTGTTAATAATTTTAACATGCCTTCATTTAAACTACAAAACACAGTCTTTTCTGTGGTGTGCTGCTTGTTAAAAATATGTAAAACATCCACATATGTCTTTCTTTCTGATTGGTTTGTGGTCTTCTCAACAACTTTATATTATGCAAAAAGAGATTTGTTGAGTAGATAATGAGTCTGCAACAACACATTAAGCAAAGTTCTTGGATTTAAATAGGGAGCTTTTCAAGGAGGAGTGGCTGTGGCTCAGGTGGTAGAGTGGGTCGTCTACTGATCACATGGTTGGCAGTTTGATCCCCACCGCCTTCTTTCCACATCGTCCTTTGTGTCATTTGGCACTGAACCCTGGTTTGGGAATGCACAAGCATTCCTAATTGCTGGTCCCAAGCCCGGATAAATAGGGAGTGTCAAAGGGCATCTGGCGTGAAAAGCCTATGCCAAATCAAAATATGTGGCTCATCAGATCTCCATGCGAGGTTGAGCGGGGCCTGGTTTGCCAGGGAGATGGAAACCAATGATCTGCTGTGGCGACCCCCTACAGGGGCTCTCTGTTTTGCAATGATAATTTGATGTCTGACGTCAAGCTGTATTCAGTACAGTGCTCATTCAGTATTTCTTTACTAGATAATTGCCATAATCAGGTTAAAACTGAATTAACAATTTGTAAGTCAGTCAGTCTACTATGTTTTTGTTTCTGTTTCTCAGTCAGTTGTTGAAGCGGAGGGAGGTATGTGTTCCTCTGAAGATTGAGCAGCTGTCGGTGGAGCTGGATGCCTGGCGTGCCTGCACACAAAGTAACAGCAAGTAGGTTACACAGACACACACACACACACACACACAAGTGTCAAACGTATTTACTTGAGTAATAAATATTACTCAAGTAAAAGTATAGATACTAGGGTTTAAAAAGACTTGCATATGTAGCCTACACTTGCCTTCAAGCATACATGTGCACATGACCTCGTGCACAAGCACATACACAGTACAGTAGGCCTAGAAGCCCATGTAGACAAGAATCCAAACGTATGGAATACAATTGATAAAATATGAACAAATATACTGTACATATAATAGTGTATTTAAATATAATATGAAGAATATATAATAAAATGTATTTATATATTAAATATAGAGCCCCGTGCACACAGGTACTTGCACAAACGTAAAAGTCCATATCCAAACCATAAAACTATACTAGAAAATGGAAAAAATATGAACTAATCATAAGAACATATAATATAGTATTGTACTTCTTATTTCATGTGTTTTTATTTAAGGGTCAGTACACGTCAGTCTTGTATAATAATACATTTTTTGATATAATAGACTAATGCGGAATAATTAATATAGCCACTTGAACAAAATTGAGCCCAATTATGTTCATAATAATGTAATATAATCTAAATTAATGTAGTAATAATAAAGAACATATTTCATATTTAAACACCATCGTGTGCACTCACACATCCACATCAGGTAATCGCTCATGACCTACAGTGGACCTGTAAAAACAAGACAAGAAAGGAAAGAATGACTAAAGAGTGATTTCCCTAACTATACAATTATTCTGT
The DNA here is from genome assembly GCA_011952105.1 of Coreoperca whiteheadi. Classification (NCBI taxonomy): domain Eukaryota; kingdom Metazoa; phylum Chordata; class Actinopteri; order Centrarchiformes; family Sinipercidae; genus Coreoperca; species Coreoperca whiteheadi. The sequence goes on along the minus strand of CM022472.1, from coordinate 33,711,052 downwards.
AGTTATACATGTATTGATTATGCATCTATTGTGGTCTACCTTTTGTTACATGCACAGACACATTGATATGGATTTCTGTATCATTCTGTTATTCTTGCATTATTTACAGTATTTTGTGTTCTATTTCTCACAATCTGAGGAGGTGACACTACAAATAATTAACATAGACTAACCATGTTCCATACACTTTTCGCTATTCACAACACGCCAATGACCACTCCTCCGTTATTGAGAGTCAGACAAGCTTGTTTGTGTGATCATACCCAGGGTGAATACCCTTTGGACAGTCCACACTTTGACGTCTTTTGGACCAATAGATTTTGAGAAAAGTGGGGAAAAGTACCTCCTCCGCACGTGTACGGAAGATGATGAGCGTTAACGGTGTTCCGTACCGGCTTACAATGGTGTTCCGTACAGAGCGCATAAATGATTTCAGCGTCGAAAATGGACATTCAAAGGATCAATTTTGAGCTTTTTATTTGAAGGAAAACAACATTTTAAAGAATAATAAAGGTAAGTACCTTTTTTAATTTGGTTAAAATGTAAGTTAATTGCTGATTTAAAAGCTAGAGGGTTCGAGTTGAGCATGATTGTGTCGTGATATTAATTATGAATAACTTGACCATATCTTTTATAAAGACAAAGAACGGCAAACAATTTGCATTGATTTAAAAGATTTTATGATTAACATTAAGAACTTAAAAACAAATAAGGATGTGTGTATGTGTAAACAATTATTTACATTTAACATTAACACTAAACTGTTTAAAAATAAACCTTAACTAGAATTAACTCTACCCTATTTACATTGTGTGTGTGTAACGGGTTTTTATGTGGACAAAAATTTATGGCAATGCCAGTCAGTGTCTGGCACTTCCTCCACCCCTGCACACTGCCTGTGGAACCATAAATGGCACAGGTTGCATTGGACCCACTCATCAATGGCCTCATCTCCAGAGCCAGGTGGTACCACTCTACGGCAGAGAGCGCAGTTTTCTCCACCATGAGCTGGAGGAGGTGGTTGATGTTTTTGCCTTTTGGCCTCCTGGGCTTGTCTTTTCTCCTCCTCCTTCTTCTTTGCCATCTCTTCTTTACGCTTTCTCTTATTTTCTTCCTTCTTATTCTCCTCAGCTTCTTTATCTACCAGCAGGTTGTAATACTGGTCGCTGGTGATGACACGGGCTGGCAACGGAATGCGACGCCTCACCTTCTCCTTCCTCTCCAGGGCTGGAGGATGTTAGCCAGACTCTCTGGGATTATGCCTGCTGCCACCAGGTCATTTTTGGGAGCGAGTCTGTTACTGGTGGGGCAAGGTGATTGAGTGGCTGAAGGTGTGACGGGAAAGCTGGATGGTGTGGCTAAAGGAGTGATGGATGTAGTGGCATCAGTTCCATCTGCAGATGGGAGCACTCTCACCCCCTAAGAAAGTAAAACATGGAAAAGTTACTAGCCTACTTGTGATCTGGGTTCTGCCATTCTCTTTAATGATCCCAATGGCAAGGATTTTCACCAGGGAGCGGGAGATGGGGGGGGGGGAAACCATGGTCAGCCATCCAGAAGATGAATGAAATGAGGGCCTCTTCCTCTGCAGGTGTCAGGGCCGAATTAGAATGAGGGTTGTGGGAATATATATATATATTATAGAGTGGTGTGGGGAATACCGAATTTCTTTGCCGTTGCCCTCAAACTCGCTCCTGCCTTTACCTCATCAACTGCCTTTTCCAACATCTCCTTTGCTTACTGCCTTTTCTTTCCTGACATCTTTCTAAGTTTCCTTTGAAATAAAATATTATTATTAAAATTAACTTTTATATTTTAATTATGCATCATTCACTTCAAATTATTTTGTAATTAAATAACATGATATATAAAATCTTCAATGTCACTAGATGTATGAAATCTTATTAGGTTATTCTCATGTATTTATCATTGTGTTTGTTAATGTTAAATAACAGTGTTATTATTTTATAAATTGGCTATGCAATAACCTCACAAACTGAGTTATGTTAGATAATGTTTTTTTTTTTATGAAAGACATTTAAAATGTTAAAAGATTCAATTCATGTAACTTAACATTCACTTAATGCACCCTTTATGAATATAAACACCATCACCGCTTGCAGGATGATGGGCAAACCTGTCTCTGACTGAGATTCATGCCAAGCGGTTATTGCCCGCAATTGACGTTTAAAAATTCCCATTTCAAAGCATTTATCTATCAAAGGGTAATATATTTAAACCTTTGTGATAACATAGTATTCATTTAATAAAGACTAATACTGTGAGAAGCATAGTTTAAATCGAATTGTACGTTTTCGCTGCACTAGTCGTCGTCTCCCCACCCGAGCAACAATCTGACGTTTAGCTTGCCCACTATTCATTTTCGACGGCAGTGGGCGATCCTAGCAAACTTACTGAAATTTCACTGGAACAAACGGGGGAGGACTCTCAGTCGTGATTAAGGGTGAAAGAGGGATAAATGATGACTCAGATATATATTTTATGTATGACCCGGAAGTATTTATTCAGCGATTGGCAGTAAAAGGTCAACTGTACGGAACATTGTTGTGTACGGAAAATGGTTAGTCTACATTACCTATATGTATGTTGAGGTTAAAAAAGACGTTATAGGCATACCTGCTGTGCATAATGGAAGCTGTAGTGCATGGTGAGGTCTCGGCTTCAGGGTGGATTTGCTGGCTTCTCTTGGAGCACACTGTATCCTTGGACAGAGTCATAGTGGAGCTGATCTTCCCAAGGAGAACCAGATGTTTTTCATCTACAAAATGACAGCATAAAATGAGAAATCAAGTCATCACAAAGATTTTAGGCTGGCTAAATCATATTGAATGAGGCCTGATCATTTCCATATTATTACGGCCCCATATTCAGAAACATCACCTGTATTCACCTTGTGATGTATCAGTTTACAGCCTATGCTTTTACTACATGTTAGGCTATTTGTTTTGCTATATTTACAATTATTTCCTCATCTTTTGTCTCTTACAGATGCTCATAGTCAGACTAAGTCCCAGACACTGACACAACATTAGTGACTGATAACACTAGCTAGACTGCTTTCATAGCCTGCTCTAGTGACTTTTAATAGCCTTTACAAACAGAAAAAGGTTAATGTAAGTTAGCTAAACTTTAGAATAGGGATGCAAGAAATGAAAACCAAAAAAGAGGAAACCAAGGCCAAAAACTGAAAGAAATTATGCCAATTATTAGTACCATTGTATTTATGGCTGTGACTGTGTACTAACTTTACTAAAATCAAGGCATTGCAATTGCATACATTAATATTAAAGTTTTAAAGAATAAATCAATTACAAATTATGCAAATATTTATTTAGCACATTGTAACAATGCACAGTACAAAATAAAATTAAAATTAAAATGTTTAACTTGACCCCACTCATATGTACACTAAATAATGTACAGACCTACTGGCCTTAAGGTTTTAAAATGAAATAAAAACAAAGTGCATTTTAAATTTTTCTCAGTTGGACTACTACAAGACAAGTGCAACTGCTTAAAGATACAACAATATATTATCTGTAGGCCTTCAACATAATAGTGTATCAAAACAAAGATTGCCATATGTTAACTTAGCAGACAAGTACTTGAGTGCCATCTTTGCCAGGTCAGGAAAGTGGCCATGATTTACATTTACATTTAGTCATTTATCTGGACAGGAATGAAAATAAGCCAAAATGAAATAGGAGTAACGAGGCTATTTTTAAGAAGTAAGGAGTAGAAAGTACAGATAACTGCATGAAAATGTAAGGAGTAGAAGTAAAAAGTTGGCTGAAAAATAATCACTCCAGTATGGTAATCCTGCCTGCCTGACAGATCTGGTGACGGAAAAAGATCTTTTTGAGATATCAAGAACTAGATATAGAGATTTCTGATGCATTATCCTACATCTACATCTATGTAACTCATCTTGAATGAAAAGATTATGTGGCAACCCCTCGGGCATTTTACCAAAGAAAATTTTACCTGACGTGCTGACGTAAGCGTTTTGTCTCCTTTCCGGTTACAGGTGTTTGTTTGTTACCTGTAGTTTACTGCTCTAGCTCAACACAGCTAATTTGTGCGACTCTTCATTACATTGACTAACTATCTGCTATAACGTTACATTTGAACGTTTATTAGTTTTGCCTAAGCACTTACGGCGCTTCAGTGTTGCTAGCTACCAGTCT
>CM022472.1:33651419-33676747 GCA_011952105.1 Coreoperca whiteheadi | reverse complement strand
CACACACACACACCCAGTGCCGCATGGAGGGGGCCGTCAGGATGCACTTTAAAGATACAAAATTTAATTTCACATAAATGAACCTTTTCACTCCTAAATAAAAAATCTATTTTTTAATTTGTTTTAAATTATTTAATTCAATCCATTAATTAATTCATTTTATTTCCTATGGGGAGGAGGGGTAGTGTGGTTGGGGGGGTTGGTGATATAAAAGGGGCGGGGCATCAATCAATCAAACTCAGATCAAAAAGTGACAGGTGGTGTTCCATATAATCTCTCTAATTATATATGCTTTCTTTGGGCAATATTATTAGGAAGCACTCCAAAAAATTTCATTGTTATGCAGATGATACCCAATTATATCTATCGATTAAGCCGGATGAATCTGATCAGTTAGTTAACTTCAAGCATGCCTTAATGACATAAAAACCTGGACGACCTGCAATTTTCTGATGTTAAACTCTGACAAAACTGAAGTTATTGGACTTGGCCCTGAAAACCCGAGAAACACTATCAGCGGATATAGTAACTCTCGATGGCACTGCCCTGGCCTCCAGCATCTCTGTGAGGAACCTCTGAGTTATCGTTGATCAGGATCTATCCTTCAACTCCCACAGGAAGCAAACCTCACGGACTGCCATTTTTCACCTACGTAACATTGCAAAATTCAGGCACTTCCTGTCTCAAAATGATGCAGAAAAATTAATCCATACATTTGTTACTTCAAGGCTGGATTACTGCAATTCCTTATTATCAGGCTGCCCAAAAAAGTATCTTAAGACTCTCCAGTTGATCCAGAACGCTGTGGCATGTGTACTGACAAGAACTAGGAAAAAAGATCATATTTCTCCAATATTAGCTTCTCTGCACTGGCTCCCTGTAATATCCAGAATATAATTTTAAATTCTCCTCCTCACCTACAAAGCACTTAATGGTCAGGCACCATCGTGTCTTAAAGAGCTCATAGTACCTTATTACCCCACTAGAACACTGCCCTCTCGGAATGCAGGGTTACTTGTGGTTCCTAGAGTCTCCAAAAGTAGATTGGGAGCCAGAGTGTTCAGCTATCAAGCTCCTCTCCTGTGGAATCAGATCCCACTTCGGGTTCAGGAGGCAGACACCATCTCCACATTTAAGAGTAGGCTAAAGACCTTCCTCTTTGATAAAGCTTATAGTTAGGGCTGGCTCAGGTGAGTCCTGAACCATCCCTTAGTTATGCTGCTATAAGCCTAGACTGCCGGGGGACTTCCCAGGATGCACCTCTCTCGTCACCTCTCTGCTCCTCTCCATCCGTATGCATTCTCATCTCATAAATGCATGTTACTAACTCGACTTCTTCTCTCTCCCGTAGTTTTGTGCTTTCTTGTCCCTGTCTTCTCTCTTACTGTCATTTTCAGCAGGTATTTCAGCCTCCAGAGATGTATTTGGCTTTGTGACTATGGCGACCGGCTGGGGCAATGCTGCTGTGTCTACGGTGGAGGGGACAAGTGGCTCAGGTCCTGCTCGTTGAGCTCCACCTGGAGCTGCTCAGTTGTCCGTCTGGACCCATCATCTTCCCTTGTGTTTTACATCCCACACTTTTCATCATAATTATATATACACTACAATTTTGCCATTGCCATCATAATTGTATGTGCTATGATTTTCTGCTATGAATCTATACTGTACATGCGACATCTATTGCGTATCTGTCCGTCCTGGGAGAGGGATCCCGCATCTGTTGCTCTTCCTGAGGTTTCTATCATTTTTTCTCTGTTAAAAGGGTTTTTTTGGGGGGTAGCTGTTCCTTAGACGAATCGAGGGTCTAAGGACAGAGGGTGTCGTATTTTGTACAGATTGTAAAGCCCTTTGAGGCACAGCAAATCTGACCTACCTCCAGCAATGCAAACCAAACTCCTGCTCCGGTCGTATATGGACTGGACAGCCCTTAGCAAAGGGCCCCCCCACAGGTTGCCACGAGGAACACAGTCGAATGCCATCTCCAGATCAACAAATCACATGTGGACTGGTCGGGCAAACTCCCATGAACCCTCCAGCAACCTGGAGAGGGTATGGAGATGGTCCGGTGTTCCACGGCCGGGATGAAAACCGCATTGTTCCTCCTGAATCCGAGGTTTGACTATTGGCTGAATTCTACTCTCCAGTACCCTGGCATAGACTTTTCCGGGGAGGCTGAGGAGTGTTATCCCTCTATAGTTGGAACATGCCCTGCCACTGAGGAGCTTCTCAACTACCTCTGTGACCTCAGCTTGGGGGATTGACAAGTCCAGACCTGGGCCCTCGGCCTCTGCTTCCTCAGTGGAAGACATGTCGATGGGGTTGAGGACATCCTCGAAGTACTCCTTCCACCACCCGAGGATGTCCCCATTTGAAGTCAGCAGATTCCTACCCCCACTGTAAACAGTGTGTGCAGCGCACTGCTTCTCCCTCCTGAGGCGCTGGATGGTTTGCCAGAATTTCTTAGAGGCCAACCGATAGTCCTTCTCCATGTCCTCACCAAACTCCTCCCAAACCCAGGTTTTTGCCTCTGCAACAACCCGGAATGAAAGCTCGCTTGGCCTACCTATCAGCTGCCTCCGGATGCAGGGTGTCGTGGTGCCACGTGCACTGATGGACACCCTTATGCTTGTACATGGTGTTTGTTATGGACAAACTGTGACTTGCACAGAAGCTCGCTTGGCCTCCGGTACCTATCAGCTGGCTCCAGAGTCCCCCAAGCCAACCAGGCTCTATAGGACTATGAGACTTACTTCCGGGGTCCACCACCGGGTTCGGGGATTGCCACCACGACAGGCACTGAAGACCTTGCGGCCACAGCTCCGAGCAGCTGTGTCGACAATGGAGGTGGAGAACATGGTCCACTCAGACTCTATGTCTCCAGCCTCCCTCGGGATTTGGTTGAAGCTCTGGGAGTTCAGATCTTTCTGACTGGAGACTTGGCCAAACGTTCCCAGCAGACCCTCACAGTAAATTCGGGTCTGCCAAGTCTGTCCAACTTCCTTCCCCGCCATCAGATCAAACTCACCACCAGGTGTTGATCAGTTGACAGCTCCGCCCCTCTCTTCACGCGAGTCTCCAAGACATACAACCGGAGTTCAGATGAACTCGGTCGGGGGGCCTCCCAATCACACCCCTCCAGGTGTCACAGTCACTGCCCACATGAGCTTTGAAGTCCCCCAGTAAAACAAGTCTACGGTTGGAGCACTTTCCAGTAGTAGGGAGTCCAGCCTCTCTCAAGGAGTTGGGTTCCAGAGCCCAAACAGTGCGTGGAGGTGAGCCTGACTATCTCGAGTCGGTATCTCTCAACCTCCCGCACAAGCACAGGCTCCTTCCCCCCTAGTGAGGTAACATTCCGTTGAGACAGATTCTGTGTCCAGGGATTGGGTCACTGAGGCCCCCACCTTTGACTGCCACCCAATCCACATTGCACCGGCTCTTTATGGAGAATTTGGCCCACAGGAGATCGGCCCCACGGGGCCCCGGCCGGGTTCAGCCCGAAGGAGCGACGTAGGACCACCAGGTGCTCGCATGTGAGCCCCAACCCCGGGCCTGGCTCCAGGGTGGGGTCCCGGTTGCGCCTTACCGGGCAACGTCAAAGTCCTTGATCTAATGCTTGTCATAAGGGGGTTTTGAACATTCCATAGCATTCCTATTATTGTATCAATATTAATACTTCAATGACATTATATTATTATTTTAATATTCTATGTAGAATTTGCATTGTGTTTCCCTGCCCCCCCTTCCCCCTTCTGTCTCTGCCTCAGTAAAAAGAGTACGGTCTAGATCTGCTCTATAGGAAAAGTGCAAGGAGATAATTTCTGTTATGAACTGCCGCTATATAATATATATATATTATATATAACATTTTATTGAACTCTTCTCATTGACAAGGCAAATTTCTTAATCTGGCTTTAAGTTATCAGGGTCAGCACATTCAGTGTAATGTAACTTTGTTTTTTGCCTGTTTTGTATTATTAAAATCCCACCCTTAGTTACCAGGCAAAAATGTACATTACGAGAGCACACAATGATCATTTGACAGGACAGGATTTGGCAACACAGGAAAATAGGGGAAGGACTCAAGCATAGACAGAGGAGAGAGGCAGTTTACTTGAATTGAGATCTTTAATTCATTTATGCAGAATTACAGGCAGGTAGGCAGATGTGCAGAAGGCAGGTTGGCAGGCAGGTGACTAAACAGATATACGTCAAAAATCCTAAAAAAAAACAACAATAAGGACAGAGCCAACATAGTACACAGAATAGTAATAATGAACTGACAAAGAAACCAAGGCCGTGAATCGGTATATATATATATATACACTGAGGCTAATGAGGTAGAGGTGTGGAGAGGGACCTGCAGGCACTCCTGATGAGGGAGAGTGAAAGTAGGTGAGTGAGTGGTGAAAAATCAGGGGTTATTTCAGGGCAAAAGACAGGGAAAACCAAAGCAGTTATAACTGTTACCTCTACCTAGAATACTGCAAAAGTGCCACAGACCTCTGGCCACGAGCTTTTAATAAAAAAATGATGAGTCCTCTCTTGTTCCTTTAATGCCCTGTAGTCTTCCTTCCTTATGAAAGGCCAACAAAAGCCATATGGCCTTTGTTGGCGCTTTCCACTATATACAATTGATACATGGAGAGATAGAAAGAGAGGTCTCATTCATTGACACTACTCCAGTTAAAGGGTAACAGTGAAAAAGCATGGATAGATTACACTACAATATATAGCAAACAAGATACTAATATTAATAGCAACTGTTTTAGAATAATAACATTATGTGAAATTGTAAATAATGTTTTAGCCTCATTATGGTCCTGGAATAAAAAATAATCACTAGTATATTGTTTTATTTTCTCAATCACGCAAAAGGTGTGCGTGTAGTAGGTAATTATACCCGGAGACTTCAAATGAACAAATGACCCCCCTACTTCTGGCCCTCTTATTTTTTCTGTGATCTTGTGATGGGAATTACGGCTCTTTGAGGCTCCATTCCTTTCCGAGAGCTGGTTCTTTTGGCTCCAAAATGGCTCTTCATTTAGTACCACTTCTGCTGGTCACTGCCTAAGTTACTTTCTTATTTGTTGCAAAAATAAATATGCAAGATTCTGGGGATATATTCTGTCGTATTGATGGTTAAAAAGTGGGCTATATCCAGAAAAACTATAATAAAAATAACACCCTACTAATGAAATAGTGTGGTTAATATATCATTACACAACTCTATACAGACAAATAGAGTATATTTAATATAATTTCTATGACATAATATGAAACCAAAAATATTTCTGCTCTGTTCAAAAGTGTAATTTTGTTATCATGACTTTCTTTTTCCACGTGAGGGGATCACTACTGTAATCAGTCATTCACAAATGACAACGCGTGGCCCATCAGACACAAACTCGTGACTTCAGTGAACATAAACTCCACAGGCACACCTATGCATCACCACTGTATATATGGATTCATGTATGCTGTCTGAATGATAAGTGTTTTGAATATGCATATGTTTCTCCTTAATCCATCCATGATACCGACATGTTTAGCTAAAGCAGTGGTTCTCAAACTTTTTCTGTCACGCCTGCCGAAAAAGGTTTATACACTCCCACCCCAGCAAAAGTGCTTTTCATTTTTATCTATCATTAACAATACCAGCATCTGAAATGAACAAAATATTCAATTTAGCAAAATAGCCTTACTAGCATCAGAGCACTTTTGTTTGTTTATGTCACTATATGAATCATAATCATGCAAATCAGGTCTGCTCAACAGACACGCACACAGCTTGAGAACCACTCAATTTATCTTTTTGAGGTGGTCAGCCTTGGTTGTTTTGAGTGGAAGTGAACACAAACAGAAGGGGTCAACCTTCTCTTTTTGTTTCATGCTATAGCCCTAGCTAGCTGCAACGGTCAGACTGCAGCTCGTGTTTGCATTGGTTTAAGATTTTTTGGTGACACGCACTAGTACACAGTGACGCCTGAATTGATCTTGCATAGCTTGAAGCATGTGCGTTTGTCACTTGCGTGGACCATGTTTGTGCCCTTAATATGGGCTCACACTTCTACTAGAGTTTTAAAATCCTAACTGATATTGAAATTGGATTGAACATAAATCTTATAACGACTACGGTCCAGACCTGGACTATAGGAAAACTGCAATGAGATAACTTCTGTTATGAATTGGTGCTATATAAATTTCAAACATGCTCACACTACAAGATTTGAAGAGAATGGGGCATCAGTAGTAGGGCTAGAGCGGAGCGATGCCCTAATTTGCGTGATCTCATTGGAAGGCAGACTTAAACAAAAAATGATGGAGGTGGTGCAACAACTTGCTTTGGAAACGTTAATGATTTGCAGTGAGAAGAAAAAAAAAGTGGAAGGCACAAGTCTGGATGAGGAAATGGTTGGGTCCCGACCACGGTCCCAGACCAGAGTTTGCCTCCGATTGACAGGAGGGGTGAATCTGGGATAAATCAGCCCAAATCTCCTGTAGTATGGACAGATTTAATCTCATCACAAAATACCAATAAATAATTCCCATATTTCCTATATCAAAATATCCTACCAGGATTTTTTTTTCATTTTGACTCAAATCATAACTATCTGTTAAAAAAAACAACTGTACAGTTATAATAACACTGTTTAGCTGAAACTGCATAATCGGTTGTGTTGTGAGGTGGATGACACTGACTGTCAATTATTTCCTGTAAGACATAGAAACCTAACTGAAAAAGAAAGATCTATAAATTTAGATTGCCAAAGGTTGATATCTTAGCTAGCAGATATGTCTAATTTTGATAATTATGATCATCATTATCATATTATTAACATAATTAATAAAATCAGACCGACAATTTATGTTGACAGTGAATGAAACTATTATTTGGATAGTATTCATTTGTTAGTTTGGACAGGTGTATATACATGACCAGGCAGGGTTTTTTTCTTATTCAAATAGAGGGTCTAAGGACAGAGTATGTCATAAGTTGTGCTTATTGTAAAGCCCCTTGAGGCAAATTGTGATTTGTGATATTGGGCTATAAAAATAAAACTGACCTGAAAAATGGCATTGTTCAGGTCAGTTTTTCCAGTAGAATCCAAACGATGCTCTGATGTAGTTCTGATATTAAATTCTGCAGCAGCCAGATTTTGTCCTGAACCAGTTTCTCATGTGTGGCAATCAGACAGGATAAAGCACTGCATGGTTCCCCTCAGCAGCAGCTTGGAATCCAGTATGTAAAGGCTCAAGCAGACATGGGTTCATAGGTGTGGAAGTGGATTCCCTTGGAGCAGGTGATCTTCATCACCGCTCCATTCAGACTGGTGTCCACGATCAACCTCATCATGCCCTCTGCTATCAATGACGGCCTGGAGATATACACAGAGAGGAAAAAGGGCATTAGATAAGATAAAAAAAAAGAGGAACACACAATTACAAATAGACTATGTATGTTTTGTGTGTTTGTTGTGTCTCCCGTCCTAAATATACAAAAATCTGCTATACTGCCTTTACTCAGAGAGACCATGTGTGCATGGGTGAACAGGAAGTCATATGGCCTCAACTTCCTCTGACACTAACTAAATGCTTCCCTCCTGGTGCTTGTCTCTGAGCTGCACAATTTGAACTTTTAAAGAATGCTCCTCCAGAGCCATAAATAAACACAGTTTGGTCACTTCAGTATGGAAGGTTAATAGTTCTGATCAATGCTCATTACTAACTTGAATTAACTCCCATAGTGAAGTGACGGAGGGCCTTGGGACATATTTGATTTGATTCTTTCATAGCTGTCCTTTTATGTGTAGCAGAAGAGAATTCATGTCTACTTTGGTTCAGTCCCACTCTGAATGGCTCCAAATAAACACTTGTCATGTTTCCTCAAATATAAAGTATCATTCAGATGCCAAGTCAACTCTGAAATCAGAATGTAATCAGAACAGAAGGTCAGAAAGAAGCTTAGTGGCTCTGAGTGTCTTCAGAACCACACATTTTAAACTGTCTGTGTTTATGAACTGATTTGGCTCTTTTCAAAAAACTACAATCACCAAATCTGATGTCCTAAGTAGAAAGAGCAATTTGTTAGTACATTAGTAGATACAGCTCAACAGTTTGTTGAACGTCCTCTTGCTGACACACCTGCACTGCCAGCTTTGTTGACCAGTTACTTTGCCCAGTAACTGCAAGTACTTGTGAGACATTAATCCATCTAATTATTCCTCTTACTTGTATTCACATAACACATTGAAAAGCAATAAGGAGTTAAAGTATTCTTAAAAGACCAGATCACATGTGGTGAATGTGTAGTTTCCATACTTTTCTTCTATGCTTTGTGTCATCCAATGAACTGAGGTTTACTATTTCCACACATTCTCATTTGCCCATGAGGGAACCAAACATCATTAAGTTTAATGTTGTATTCTCAATCAGCTGTTTCTGAAATGTAGTCTCCTGGCAGCTGTAGATGATCTGTCCCACCTTCCCACCATCAACACTGAGGCTCCACTTAGAGACGCAGAGCCAAACTTGATCATGTTTAATCAATAACAAAATTGGCAAAACTGTAAATTACTTAATACTCCAAGACAATGCACACCTTCGTTGTCTCAGTAAAAAATATTATTAAATGATGTGTACTTTAATGCTCAAACACTGCAGGAAACTAGTATTCATTTACGTACATCACCAATAAATATGTGTGAAACTGATCTCAGCTGATAGGATGTGATTAACAAAAGAGAATTTTAATTGAGTAAACCACCAGTGACACGTGTGAGTTAACTTACTGTAAAACTCCAAACTTGCTCATGCTGCGTTTGAAATCATCCTTGAACTTGACAAACTTGCCCATATTGTCCTCATGTTCCACTGAGTGCAGCAGAGGAGTGTCAACAAAGGCCGGACACAGGGTGTTGATACGAACCCCATAGTTTCCCTGAGAAGACGCATCCTGCAAGAACATTTAGAATGAGCTGCTGAGTTCCCTGGAGGACATCCCATTCTACATAAGCTAAAGACAATCCTTTCTTTATATTGTCATATTTACTGTGTGTGTGTATGTGTCCTACCGCCACAGCTCTAGTGAAACCAATGACTCCATGTTTAGTAGCAGTGTAGACAGGCTGATGAGGAGAATGCAGGAAGGCTGAATCAAAGACGAAGCGGAGACAAGAGAACATACATTACCAACAGCAACGCAGAGCTCATGAATGTGCAGAATTCAAATTGGTGTCACATATACAAGTGTGTTTTAACTATGAGCCTCTCTACATTTATTGGGAGTTTTAATCACGCAGGCTATGTAAATAGAGAAATAGGGTCACAAGGGGCACCCAGTTGTATGCGCTCTAAACAGCAACTTCTCATTTTAACCACTGGAGGGTGACTTGAGCCAGTTTAGTGAGACAAGGCTCAGCTCATATTTCTAAGGGCTGCACCACAACGTCTTAAGTCTGCAGTTTTTATTTTCCAACAATGAAGAGAAACAACATAAAAACGATGTTTTTCATTCCTAAAATTCACTTTAAGTGATGTACAGTGCTTTTCAATCACTGCCTTGTAAGTGTTTTCTTGACCTCCAGGGATTTATTATGCATGTCTTCTACTTCATTGTATTTGGAATAAGAACAAGTTGAGAAATGGGTCTATACTTTGGGTCTATAATTCAGCTCCTAGCAGGCATGTTCACGCAGCACTGCAAACTATCTGTGCAAATGTCTTTCTGTATTTGATATTATGTTTAATTGTATTTACCACAAGTTGCTAACTTTTCCTGGTAGCCATTTAGTGCTAGGCTGGTAGCACACAGTGGGTTTATCAAAAGTGTCAACAGGGGCTGAGACTTAATCAAATTATCTGTGGGTTTGTCATTATAAGCAGTGTCTTTCATATTAGTTGTCTGAATGTTAATATAAAAAATCTTTTCATCTATCAGGCAGTGTCAAAAAAACTCTTTTATTCATCTTCATGCTATGGCATGTTTAATTTTTGGGTAGATTGCAAATCAGAATCACAAAGGAAGTGATGGTCTGATGGGGTTCACTGAGGATGAGAAAAGAGAAAGGAACTGCAATGTCAATTTCATTGATGGATGCAACTGCCATAGACTGCCATAGTCTACTACACAGCCTGGTGAAGACCACTGCAATAGCCTCTATCTGGCTCTTATCTGTCTCTATCTGGCTATGCTTGTAGATTTTATGCTTAAGTCAGCTACATGAATTTGATCTTATTTCTCTATGTTTATGGGTGGGCAGGCCCCAGGTCAAAAATGAAAAGGCAGCAGTGTATGTGCAGATGGCTAGCTAACAGAAAATTCTATTCAAGCAGCATTGACTAAGTGTGTCCACAGCTGTTCAAAGACATCTGTGGTGCTACGTCTAAAGATGTTCTGCCAGTCAGTTTAGACATAAGAACGCCTTGACTAGCATGACTAATGAGGGTTTCGTCTCGATCTGAGCTGCATACAGTGCTGCATACAGTGATCGCTTAGTTAGATCACATTCACGCCGAACATCTTCTACAAACACACATCACAAAAACTACACTGAATGGAAATTTTTACTGGGACTACCACACCATAGAATGGTATCAGCACCTCTGCTTGTTGGAGGATCCTTGACCCCAAACCAACACCTGCTTGACCCCCTCTGCTCAGAGCCCAGGCTCCTCAGGAGAACAAGAACAGGAAGAAAAAGTAAAAATCATTTCAGAGAGAAAGTAAATTTGGATACTAGACAAAGAGAGTCACAGCAGAATAATGAGGATTTGTGTCTAACCAACCAGGAGCAAACTAACAGCATAATTATCTACTCATCTATTATGTGTGGTTGATTGTTTTCTTTTCAAGTGGAGAGAAATCTAGTGACATTTCCAGTATTTCTACTATGTAATAACTTACTTCTTCACATCAAAAGGTTTTGTGGTCTTAAAGGTAGTGGTAATCTCTTTACGATAGTATGAATACATAATGTAGTTTGGCGCCTCCTCAGGGCATCTTAGTTCCTACAGGGATTTTGTTTGAGTTTAGAGAAAGATTACAACTTTTACAGACGTTGGGAAATATTGGCCCATCAGGACAGTATAAAACCATAAAAGAGCAGGAATTACCTTGTAAAACACACATTGTGTGTATGTGTACTTGCTACATAGTGAGGACTGAAACACGTTTTTTACCTACAGAGTGAGGAGCCAAGGACATTTTTAGAAAGTGAGGACATTTTGGCCCGTCCTCACAACTTCAAAGTGCTGTTAGAATTAAATTATGTTAGGGTTAGGGGAAG
The DNA here is from genome assembly GCA_011952105.1 of Coreoperca whiteheadi. NCBI lineage: Eukaryota > Metazoa > Chordata > Actinopteri > Centrarchiformes > Sinipercidae > Coreoperca > Coreoperca whiteheadi. The sequence goes on along the minus strand of CM022472.1, from coordinate 33,665,462 downwards.
GGTTGGGGTTAAGCATTTAGTTGTGTTGGTTAAGGTAAGGAGCTAGGGAAATGCATTATGTCAAAGACAGAAGTACAAGGATGTGTGTGTGTGTGTGTGTGTGTGTGTGTGTGTGTGTGTGTGTGTGTGTGTGAGTGAGGTTTGGGTATGTAGAGGGCAAAACACAGATGAGGAGAGTTTTCTGGACGAGCGTAAGCTTTTCCATGACAGAGAGCAGATTGATCCAGATCCAGTAGTTTCAATTCTAGGATGTGTTTTCCATATAACACACACTCAAGGAAGCTTGGCTTCCAGAGACTTTGAGAAATTCATCATCCATGACATTTTGACATAAATAAATCCCTGTGTGTCTGTGACTTTCAGGAAGAAGAATGTTTAGGGAGGAGTGAGTTTAACACCCGAGCCATGTGCTTCCTACTAGAACTGAAGTGTCACAAAATGTTCAACGTCTGCAGACAATCATATCTTACAAATATAATACACAAATTAAATTAGACAAAATTAATAATTGACTCATATTCATAACTACTACTACTAATGCTACTATTAGTAGTTATTCATTATTATTCTTATTATATAATTTGAGGCTATTCAAATGGCCACAATGCAGCAAGATCCCAGTTCTTGACTCAGAGGTAAAGGAAAGCATATTTTCCTTCCCACCATTTACATTTACATTTACATTTAGTCATTTAGCAGACGCTTTTATCCAAAGCGACTTACATTTGAGGAAGACAATGGAAGCAATATAACAACACAAGGTAACAAAAAGCATAAGTGCATCAAAAACGAGTCTGGTTAAAGCCCAGCACAGTATACAAAGCTAACGATAGGAAGGGTTTCTTTTTATATTTATTTTTTATTTTTTTTATAGCAGAGGTAGAAAGGAAGAAGAGTTAGTGATTGTCAGTCAGGTGTTGACGGAAGAGATGCGTTTTCAAGTGCTTTTTAAAGGTGGCTACAGAATCTGCTGATCTTGTAGAGGCCGGCAAATCATTCCACCAATGTGGAACGGATCCAGAGAAGGTGCGCGAGAGTGATTTTATTCCTTTTTGGCATGGTACTACCAGGCGTCGTTCTTTTGCAGAGCGCAGGGACCTGGCAGGAGCGTAGGTCTGTATGAGCAAGCAAAGATATGATGGTGCAGAACCAGTGGTGGTCTTGTAAGCCAACCATCCAACAAGGTCAGTCCTCAAGATCAGTCTATGTACAGTCATGTTTTTCTCCTACAGTTTGTTTTCCTCAGAACTCTGTAGTATTTCCACAATCCACAGTTCAAGAGAACCATTCACAGTGCCGACATGAAATAAAGATCCCTGTCATGGAGATCCCACCATCCCATCAATGGAATGTGTATGTGGGTATAGTGTTGGGACTCCACGGATGAGTTCATTCATGTTGGTGATTTTAACTGAACTTTGATTAAAAGAGTGCATTCTCTTTTGTCCCACAATCCAGAGAGCCATTTAAGTGACCAGTCTGACGTGTGAATTCAGAAACTCAATAAAGTCTTCAGTAACCATCTGCTCACTCTCTCTTTTCTACGCTCCACGCTGGGCACTCAGACGTTGGTGGTCTTCTGGAGCAGGTCTACCCACCCAAAATAACATTTTTTATAATAACACTTGAAATGATGAAGGCACCTGCAAATGACAAGGTGATACAAAATGTAAACCATACTTTGGTGTGGTTAATTTATACCCCTTTACTTAATATTTAATTAAATGCTTCTTTTTTCCTCTTAACAAAATAAACAAAAACATTGACAAAGAGGAAGGTCTTGGGTAGACAACAATGAGAACAAATATGACATCAAATTAAATCAATTAATTTAGCAACATAAATCAATTTATGTTAGGGGTGGGCGGATTGATACCATATTATCGATGCTCTCCTTTTTGAAAATCAATTCTAGCATCAATAGGATCAATACCAAAAATGGGATCAGTTTCTCTCTTCAATGTTGTACAAATTTGTATTTCATCAAAGAGTAGAATAGCAAACAATGCTCAGTTGTTGTGAACACATCGTAGTCCATGTACTCTTTGCTTCTCCACTGCTGTCATTGTGTTTTGTTCACTCAAACAACATATGTGCACACTGTGGCGCGCACCCTGACTAGTTTAATCTGACACATATTGCAGTGATGGCTGAACTAAAGAGGAGACATTACACAGCTATGATTTAAAATGTTGTGAACTGCAATATGTGTAGGAAGGCTATTCGCTGCTTTGGCAACACCACAAATGTGTTTAAAAACACATAGCAAAAAAACACATAGCAAAAGAACAGACTCCCATCTGGCTGCTCCATGCATCAACAGTTAATGAAACTGTGGTAATATACTATTTATTAGTACTTCTGTCCTTTGTGTCTCATTAAATCAGTCGTACACACTTCTATCTGTGGACATGTTGCTATGGTGTTTGAATGCTTGAAATACCGTGTAATGGGTTGTTATCAACTGGTTTTGCTAACAATGGCTAACAATGGCTAGAGGCTTCCATCTTGGTTTCCTGACTTGTTCTGGAACGCGGTCAACTCGGGTGTGACGTAAATGGAATGCAACATAACACACTTGAATCTCTGACCAAACTGTCAGCGGTGGAGTTGCATTGTGGGTAATACAGGCTCCAAGTATATGAAGCTAGCACTTTAACATTTGGCATTGAAACTTTTGTATTGGAAAAAGCTGTATTGGCACTGTACTTTTTGCATTCTGATGTGAAGGGGTTTGAGGGGAGGGGGCAAAAAGAGAGTGATTTACAAGTGCATACTAAGGAAGTAGCGCCACTCTTCGTGAACCAGCTGGCCCCTTGGCCGTTTCAAAGCCCCTGGCATCACCACAAACTTACGATAATGGTTTCCACGAGTTCACTGGGAACTCTCAAAAAAGCAAGTGTGTTTATCTTTGCCGCTGTTTTCTCACATGAAACTGGGCTGGTTAAAGTTCACTTTTAACTGATGTTTGTCTGGCAGAGGTCAGCTGGAACAAGCGCTAACGTTAGTTGGCAGCTAGCTAACTTTAGGCTCTATGTAAACAAACAACAGAAGATAGAAACAGATTAACTGCAAGTGAACTCGTGAAGGTCTCGTGGTTTGTTTCCAGGTCACGGAAAGCGTTGCGCGCCAGTGTTGCTATTTAATCTGTGAGTTTGGCTAAATCTTTAGAAGCAATTTAGCAGCTGAAGCCTACAAAAACTGTAAGTGTGTTTGATTCGTGTCTTTTTCAAGTTTAGTGCAGTGTTATTTTTGCTAGAGATCGCCGGTTCACCGGCGTTTTGGTGACGTGGCGTTATTGCGTAATAGCGTTTAGTATCGATTGGTCTCGTGGTTTGTTTCCGGGTCTCGAGAGGCATGTCCTGCTGAATTCAATCACTGAAATTAGACGGGTATTTAAATGTGTATATCACTGAAGACAGAAGAAAGTAAAGACCACAGACTCTATCTGCATGTGACTGCACCGAGCAGGGACTCAACCACAGGGCACTTGAATATTGAATCTCTTGGACTAATTATTCACACTTTTTTGGATCCCTTATTGCTATTATATTTGTCTTGCAGTTTTCCTTCTGCTCTTATACAATGTCTCTTCAAATCCCTACTGCCATTAAAACATGGAAATCTTCTGTTTCATGTGAAAGGCCACGCAATGTTCATAATCTGCACGTTGTACCACTGTCCACAACTGCCCCTTTTACTTTCCCAATAGGATTGTGGAACTGCCAGTCTGCTGTGAACAAAGATGATTTCATTACGGCCTTTGTTAATCATTCTGGTCTTGCAATTGTAGCACTTACAGAAATGTGGATCAAACCTGAGGATTCTGCCACTCCTGCAGCCCTCTCCCATAATCACACTTTCTCCCACAGTCCTAGCATCACAAGAAGAGGTGGTGGAACCGGTCTGCTTATCCCTAATGCCTGGAAGTTCACACAGCGAACATCCTTGTGCGACAACAGCTCTTTCGAGTTTCATGCCGTTACTATCACCCACCCTGTTAAGAGTCAATTTGTAGTCATCTATCAACCTCCAGGTTAGTTGGGCATTTCTTGGAGGAGTTGGATGTGCTCCTTTCAACCTTCCCTGAAGATGGCACTCCTCTGGTGGTACTTGGGGACTTCAACATCCACCTTGGAAAGCCACAGGCTGCGGACTTCAATAACCTGGATGCATCATTTAAACCTCAAGCCGGTCTCCACACCACCAAGTCTGGTAATCAACTAGATCTTATCTACATGTGGTACTGCTCCACTCATCGCGCTCAGGTAACCCCACTGCACATGTCAGATAATTTCTTCATCACTCTCGACCTCGACCTAACTTCTCCAGATACTGCAAGTGTTCTACCGCTGGTCACTTTCTGACGCAACCTGTGTACGCTCGCTCCCTCCCGCTTTTCCGCTGCTCTCTCCTCAGCGCTCCTGCCTTCTCAGGCGCTCTCGCTCTTGAATACTGACAGTGCCACTGACACTCTTTGTTCCACACTAACATCCTGCTTGGACAACTTCTGCCCTCTCACATCTCAACCAGCCCATACGTCCTCGTCTGCCCCCTGGTTATCTGATTTTCTACGCGAACATCGCACTTACCTCCGGTCATCTGAGAGAAAATGGCGCAAGTCAAAAGATCCCGCTGACCTCTGTCTCTACCAGTCTCTTGTCTCTAATTTCTCAGCTGGTGTCACCTCTGCAAAAACTGACTACTACCGCTCAAAGATCAACAACTCACCTGACTTGCGCACTCTCTTTAAAACCTTCTCTGCTCTCCTTTCTCCGCCTGCTCCCCCCACTTTCATCAGATTTAACAGTTGATGACTTTGCGTCTTTCTTTGTAAAGAAAACAACCACCATTAGCAGTCAGTTCTCTGCACTGTCACCTGTCGACCTCGCACACATCCCAGATACGTGTCTGCTCCCCTCTTTCTCTCCTCTATCTGAAGCTGACATTTCCAAGGTCATTCATTCTAGCCACCCTACCACCTGCCCACTGGACCCCATCCCCACCCATCTCCTTCAGGCCATCTGTCTGTCTGTTGTCCCTGCTCTGACCCAGATCATCACATCATCATCACACCGCTACTGAAGAAAGCCACTCTCAATCCGACACTTAGAAAGCTCTGGAGCGAGTTGTGTTCAACCAGCTCTCTTCCTTTCTCACACAGAACAAACTCCTGGACTGCAACCAGTCTGGTTTCAAGAGCAGTCATTCCACGGAGACCACGCTGCTCTCAGTTGTCGAAGCTCTGAGACTGGCAAAGGCGAACTCTAAGTCATCTGTACTTATCTTACTGGATCTATCTGCTGCCTTTGACACAGTTAATCACCACATCCTCCTGTCCTCTCTAGGTGGTATGGGTGTCTCTGGAATCGCGTTACAATAGTTCGAATCGTCCCTCTCGGGTAGGTTGTTCAGAGTACCCTGGAGAGATGAGGTCTCTGAGTCCCAACATCTCAATACAGGGGTGACGCAGGGCTCTGTGCTTGGTCCGCTACTCGTCTCCATCTACATGACATCCCTCGGATCAGTCATTCAGAAGCATGGCTTTTCCTATCACTGCTATGCGGATGACACGCAGCTCCTCTTGTCATTTCAACCTGACGATTCAACTGTCTCTGCTTGCATCTCGGCATGCCTGAGTGACAGTTCGCTTTGGACGAAGGACCATCACCTGCAGCTGAACCTCGACAAAACAGAACTGCTTGTGATCCCGGCCAACCCAAAGATTCACCACAACCTCTCCATTCAACTAGGCTCATCGACCTCTCTTCATTTGGCTACACTGGCTCCCTGTTGTCGCCAGAATAAAGTTCAAAGCGATGCTCTTGGCCTACAGCACCACCACTGGTTCTGCACCATCATATCTTCACTTGCTGATACAGACCTATGTTCCTGCCAGATCCCTGCACTCTGCAAACGAACAATGTCTGGTGGTACCATGCCAAAAAGGAAAAAAATCACTGTCGCGCACCTTCTGTTGATCTGTTCCACATTGGTGGAACGTTCTGCCTGCTTCTACAAGATCAGAAGATTCTATAGCCACCTATAAAATATCTTTTGTCAAAAACGGACAATCACTGACTACTTCTTCCTTTCTATATCTCTTCATACCCACCCCCCCCCCCCCCCCCCCACAACCACCCACCCCACCCCCACTTCCTATCCTTACCTTTGTATACTTTGCTGGCCTTTATCAGACTAGTTTCTGGTGGACTTATGCTTCTTGTTACCTTGTGGTGTTATAATTACTTCAATTGTCTTCCTCATATGTAAGTCGCTTTGGATAAAAGCGTCTGCTAAATGTAAATGTAAATGTATTGCCATAGGTATGCGATAATGTCAGAGGATTACTGCTGTCATGTCAGAGGATTACTGCGGTCAAATCAGAGGATTACTGCAATCAAGCCAGCTGCCGTTTGGATTTTGATGTGCATCTATTAATACAGTTACGTTAATGGTGCTTGGAGCGCTGCAGCTTGTATTTAAGCAATCATTTCTCACATTTTATACCGTATTTTCTCATATGAATCATAATAGTGGTCAGGGGTGTGGTTGCAACAACCACTCAGCTCCCAGCTCTTACCTCTCAGCTCCCACCTCTCAGTTCCCAGCCCCACCTCTCACCCAGCTCCCCCTCTCAGTGCTATCTTAGTGCAAACTCTCGCTCTGTATACTGACAAGTCCGCTCTGCACAGGAGGTTTCAGGGTTCTTTGTCGTTGTCATAGTGATATTTGCTTTGTGAATTTGTTTTTTGGTTGTGGGAAAGCAGTTTGCACCATTTCAGTAGAATGATTCATGTAGACATTAGTTTAAGATGACCACGGAGAAAATTATGCAATAAAATTTCTTCCAACATTTTATTTAAATTTAACAACATAGTGAATAATCTTTTTAATAATGAGGGGATTTACGTAAGTTTAGAAAGCCTACCAAGGGCCGAAAATCAGGAATTGTTGTACCTCAACCCCCGAAATTACACTAATTGAAATAGGTGGTTATGCTTTAACATCCCACACTGGATCTTCATGTGTGTATAGAATATGCACTTTTATTTTTGATGCGACATGACCATAATATCAATTATAAGTACATTATAAGTACTCCTACACAGTAGATCGTCTGAATTATTTGCGGACAATTGTTTTGCAGAGTTTTGCATTCTTGTCCTTTTGTACCTGCAGAGAAATGCAATGTTAGTTTGCCAAGCAACTAAATATTGTGTTAGGACAGTGACATTAAATAGTCATACACAGTAATAAAGATGACGGAATCCATTGACACTGCTATTAACTCTCAAAACAGAAGCGGTCTGGCCTTACTTATGTAAGACAGTTATCTGTGAGGACAAAGGTTTCACAGGCTTCACTCACCTCCTGGGGTGTGGTGAGAGATAAAACCCAGCCATTGTTATAACCAGCTATGTGTTATAAACTGGTGTTGGGGCTCAATGGATGAATTCATTCATGTGGGTGATTGATTAAAAGACTGCATTCTTTGTCCCACAACCCTGAGAGCCATTGAACTCAGTCTCTCAGAATTGTTTGACGCCACTTTACATTCAAGCAGCCATCTCACACACACACACACACACACACACACACACACACACACACACACACACACACACAAGCCCCCTACTGATCTATAGTTTAGTGTATTTTGCTAACCTCTTCTATGTTGATTTCCAAATCCTTCATTTACAAGCTATTAAAGGTAATTTTGGGTTATAGTTATTGACTTAATTAATAATCTCAGTTCCAAATTGATAGTTAAATGTATTTTATGAGACTCAGTCAATTAATCATTTCCCTTCATTCCCTAAGGGTGGTGACCCGAGGTCTTTTATTTTTGATTGTCTTTGATAATCTTGATAGCCAAATTTAATTGATTACACCAACACCACTTGGGCCCCTTCAATTAATGATAAACCCCAACATTGGGCTCTTGGAGATACTTGTGCACCGTGTGCAAAGATTTGTAAATCAAGAGTACACGTTTCAGGTAATGTGGGACACTTTTTGGTAGATTACCAAGAAAACCATCGAAAATTCTAAAGACTACCTTAAGTGTTATGCATCTCTGCTATATTTCTATAAAGAAAATGTTTTGCCAAGTCATCAAGAACTGCTACCTTAATAAAATTGGACAGTCACTGATGGTTAAAAAGCACAGCAAACATTTCAACTTAACTTGAAAAACAATTGTATTTCATGTTATTTTATATTATTATTATATTATACTTATTTTCCCCTTCACTTGCCTCTCTAATGTTGACTTTGGCACATTCCATGCCCTTGCCAAAAACCTTTTTTGGCCTATGTCCTGTCTCCAGCATCTTCTTATATTCATTCACCTTTCATTCTTTCCTCTCACCTCTGATAATACTTTCCTCCAACTTTTCTGCTATGCTTTCCCTGTTCTTTTGCTGACATATTGTCTACAATGGATATTACAAATTTTAATAAACCCTTTCAAACTGTACCTCCTTACCCCACCAGGATTTGCATGTATGTGTATGCACAGACACATATGTGCCTCCGTGCATGTAACAATGACAGATATTTCTGGCTCTATTGTGATGCAAATAAAGCAGCCTGCAAGCCCATGAACGCTCTCCTCTTGCCTATGTCTCTATCTGTCACAGACTGTCTGGTTGTAGCGAACTTGCAACAGTTAAATTACCAACTAAGAGCAGCAAGGTTGGAGGTTGGAGCTGAGAGGTGGGAGATGGGAGCTATGAGATGGGACCTATGAGATGGGAGGTGGGAGATGTGAGCTGGGAGTTGAGAGATGGGAGATGAGAGCTGAGAGGTAGGAGTTGAGAGTTTGGAGGTAAAACTGAGAGTGGGAGCTGGGGGCACCCAAATTGATTGTACTCTTATACCCCTTTTCCACCAGAATGAACCGGGTGCTAGTTCAGAGCCAGTGCTAGTGCAAGTTCGGAGTTGGTTCGAATGAAGAGCCTTCTAAGAACAGGCTTGTCGTTCCACTGGCTACAGAGCCAGCACAGAGCCAGGTCTTATGTGACTGTATACGTCACATCTTTCCCAATAACGCTAGTGTGGCGGCGCCAGACAAAAAAGCCGTCAACAATCGTGGACGTTGTGTTGCTATTTATGTTCGCTGTAGTTTGTACAGACGGAGATTACAAGTGAGAGTAACGGTACGTACATAACATTTATTTTTAACAATAACATGTCAACTTTAGCCTCAGCATGTTGCTACCCTCCTAACATCGACTCTGCTGATAAACGATCACATTGCAGTTAAATAAAAATGTATTAAGCGTTGGTGTAAGAAGCAAGTGAAACTGTGAAAACTGTTCATCTTGTTGGTCATGGTAATCCCGCTCCCTGCCCCCAGCCGCTGCAGTAAGCGGTTCTTACTTCTAGACCAGCAATGATTTGGTGCTACTTAAGAACCAGTTTTCCTGGCTCGGAGCTGGTGCTTTGTGTGTGGAAAGACAAAGAACCGATTTGAAACTAGGCTCTGGCTCCGAACCAGCACCAGCTCTACCTTGGTGGAAAAGGGGTATTACTGCAGTAACAAGGTGGATAAACTCCTGGTGCCTGTTTGTGCATGCCAACTATGCATGATGTACATTTCCATCACTTTCATTTAATCCATTTAACAATATAATTAAAGTGTGTAATGTCTCAACAAAACGGTACTTTGTCGTACAAAAACATAAAAGTGCCACTAGATGGCAGCAGCTACATTTGAAACAGCATGGGAACTGTGCCAATCACTGAATTTACAACAAAATGGTCCAGCAAATGTTTCACAATAAAAGCCTTGTTAGAAAAAAAGGATTCTGTCCTCTGAAATGATATAATGCAGAAACAGAACATTTACAGAGCAAACAGGAGTGGACCAGAAATCAAGGAGGATTCATACTAAAATATCAGGAAATATACCTATCTAACAGAGGGACTGAGAAAGGACATGGCAATCTTTTTAATCCCCTGTTATGACAAAATACTATTTGGCTGAGACATTAACACGTATACACCCACAGAGACATATTTTAACAGTATTGACGATTATATTGTTGAATTCATTACATTAGTTGGCATGCACATTATATGACAGGCACCAGTTTATCCACCCTTATTTTTGATACCTTTTTATCCTCCCCCCCCACTTATTTGAGAAAATATGGTATAAATGTCCATCCATCCATTCATCTTCTTTCGCTTTTTGGGTTGTGGGGGCAGCAGTCTAAGCAGAGACGCCAAGACTTCCCTCTCCCTAGACACTTCCTCCACCTGTTCCTGGGGAATGCCGAGGGGTTCCCATGCCAGCCGAGAGACATTTGGCCCTGTTAACATGATGGGAAAACGCGTTTTCGCCTGTCATTTATACGAAAACACTGTTTTTATCCCAGAAAACGATTATTTCTAAAAACTCCGGCCAAAGTGGAGATTTCTGAAAACGGCGGTTACGTGTTGCCATGTCAGCTGGGAGAAATGGGGTTTTAGGTTCTCTAACGTCACATTATGCGGCAGAAAATGGTTACGTCATGTGAGCGCCCTATGTTTAGAGTTTGTTTGATCATGGATGCTGTTAAGGTGGTACTCATTTTTACTTTTGTGCAAACGCTTTTGGCCTGTTTATGTCGACATATTTAGACTTTCAAGATTTACCAGTCAACATTGTCTTGGGCTTTACTTGCCTTGTATTCTAACGCGGCATTAAGGAGTAACTCCACTTCGCTGTCTGTCCACACAAAAGAACCTCGCGCCATGTCTGTTGTTTTGAAAGGAACAGGAAGTCGCTCGTGCTATTCATTGTTGTCGATTTTAAGGATTCTGATTGGCTTGCATGGCTTTATCCTTCTCCCTACACTTCGGTTTGTCATAGTTATGATGGCGCTCGAAGGCGTATTTATGCGGGTTGATGTAAACAACAACTTTTTTGAAAACGATGTTGTGTGCACGATGTTATTTTTGAAAACAGAGGGGGGGGAATATTTGTTTCTCTAAATACGTGTGTAAATGTGGCCATAGTCTCTCCAGTGGTTCCTAGGTCTTCCCCGGGGCCTCCTCCCGGTTGGACATGCCCAGAACACCTCCCAAAGGAGGGGTCCAAGAGGCATCTGGGACAGATGCCTGAGCCACCTCAGCTGACTCCTCTCGATGTGGAGGAGCAGCGGCTCTACTCTGAGCTCATCCAGAGTGACCAAGCTTCTTACCCTACCTCTAAGGGAGTGCCCAGCCACCCTACGGAGGAAACTTATTTCGACCGCCTGCATCTGGGATCTTGTCCTTTTGGTCATGACCCAAAGCTCATGACCATAGGTGAAAGTCGGAATGTAGATTGACCGGTAAATAGAAAACTTCGCCTTGCAGGTCAGCTCTTCCTTTACCAAAACAGACCGGTTTATCGACCGCATCACTGTGGAAGATACATTGATCCTTGTCGATCTCCTGTTCCATTCTTCCCTCACTCGTGAACAAAACCCCAAGATACTAAACTCCTCCACTTTAAGCAGGAGCTCTCCACCAACCTGAAGGTATAAATGTGAGTAATGAAATACGAGTCTTTGTTCTTTTTTTGTTCAGTAATCCTCTGACATGACCTCAGTAATAATCTGACGTAACCACACAGCTATGGCGATGGCTTTCACGAGTTCAATTGAAATTCCCAAACCGCAAGTTCGTCTGTTTCTCTCTGCCAATGTTTGTTCACATAGAGCCTAAAGTTAGCTAGCTGTCACATATAAGCTAATGTTAACACTTGTTCCGGTGGATCTCTGCCAGACAAATATTAGTTTAAAGTTAACTTTAAGTCCTGTTCTATGTGCGAAAACAGCAGCAGAGAGAAAAAGCCTTAGTTCCCGGTGAACTCGTGGAAGCCATTGCTGTAGGTTGGTGGTGATGCCAGAGGTTTCGGAGTGGACAAGAGGACGGCTGGTTCACGAAGAGTAACGTCTCTCCTTAATATGCAAATTATATGTAAATGACGCTTTCCAGACCTCTCCTCTCCAACCGAAAACTGTGACAAAAAGTTGGAACTGAAAACCTGTGACACTGAAAATAACTGACAGCATAAAAAAAAACTGTCACTAAAAAAAGAATGACATGAGAATATTGTCATTGAAAAACATATCACAATGCATTGAAGCACATCAGAATGCAAAAAATATCTTCTTTCGATCTGTTCCTTCCTCTCTCGCTTCCTCTCTCTCGCTCTCTATCGCTTCTCTCTCTCTCAACCCAACCGGCAGCAGCGGATGGCCACCCACTCTGAGTCTGGTTCTGCCTGTGTTTCTGCCTCTTTAAGGAAGATTTTTCTTGCCAATGCCTAAGTTACAAAGGGAGAAAATGTTTGGTTTTTTTTGTTTTGAATTATATATTATTCTTTTTTTTTTATTTCTCTACTCTAATTTGGTGTTGTTTTCAGCTGGTGCCACAGTTATTCTGTTCCTTTATTTGTGTGTGTATGTGTATGTATCCCTTTGGCCTTGTGTGATAATAAAACAAAAGAAAAAAAGCATTTAACAAAATACAGTCCTAGGTTGGTGATTAAGTAAATGATAAATGAACTATATAGTGCCTTTCTAGTCTTCCAACTACTCAAAGAACTTTTACACTACATATCACAGGCTTGGGAGCAATTTGGGATTCAGTATCTTGATCAAAGGCACTTCGACACGTGAGCTGGGGGAAGCTTGGATTGAATTGCAGACCCTCCGATTGGTGGACAACCCACTCTGCCACAAAGCCACAGCTGCCAATCAATTCTGTTGTATTAATAACCACTATCATATACTGTATCAGTGTAGATCCTGTGCTCTTACTGTGCTGTGCTGTCAAACAAGCCATCCCTTAGTTGTTTTTTTTAACTTTTTTACATGCACTTCTTTGGTGTGCATGTGAGTTCGAAAGTAATTGATCTCATCTTCATTACAAACTAAACAAACTAACAACAGGACCCAAACCAAATGGACTAAATCAGATATGTGGTACATTTGCTTTTACAGTTATAATCTCATGTCCCTTGGTAATGTTTAAGCATTACTCAAACCAAAGTATCAGCAGCGCCAAATGACGTATATTAACATGACAAAATTTTTCTAAATTGTTACTAAGTTATTCTGAAAATAAGACTTTGATTATAAAATACTTACGTTTTGGTTCCCATAATGTTTTATATTAGTCAGAACAATGTTTATATCATCAGCTTGTAATTCAAATCTGTGTTGAAGTGTCAGATAAGGTTGATCATAATGAATTCATAATATAATATGTTTTTAGCAGTTGAAAAAAGATGTGAATACGTGTGTGTTAGTGTGTGTGTATGTTACCTGCCATAGAGGATACATTGATAATGGTGCCTCCTTCCTTGCCATACTCTTTACTCATGTGTTCCAGCGCCAAGTAGGTCCCTTTAATTACAGAGGTCTATAAAGATAAAGAGACAACATAGTCACAGTGGGAATGTTCACAAAAGGCAAGTGCTGCTCGTAAGTAGGAAGTGAAATTGAAAGTAAAGAATGTGTGAACCTTCTTGTGTCTTGAATGTGTTTTCTTACTTTAGATTTAACTAAAAGCCTAATGCTATATAAGCTACATGCTGTGTCATAGTGAAATGCACATGTAAATATCATTTATACATTTCTTTCCCCAATTCCAGCTAATTATTTTAAATTTAGACATGGTTATTTCAGGCAACAGAAAGCAAAGTACTGTATTTATATATTTTAATATGATATATATTATATATATCATAATAGATCACCAGTACCTCCCCCGCCACATGCTTGCTTTAAGCATGTGTAGAACCAGCTGTAGCTGATCTCCAGTCAGCCCAGCATGGGTTAAAAGACTCCTCTCCAGCCTCAAGGAAGGAAAGCAAGAATGACCTGCTGTAGGCTGTCTCGGTCCACTGGAAGTGAAAGGACCAAGTAAGACTAAAGCTTTAGAATTTTTCTGTGGTTTTCAACAGCAATTTTCCTGAAGCTGGTCTGTACTTCTGTTGACTTTTTTAAATTTAAGCGGTCGGGGGGGGGGGAGGGGGCGGTGCTTTCCCCTTCTTAT
>CM022472.1:33628316-33651394 GCA_011952105.1 Coreoperca whiteheadi | reverse complement strand
TTGTCGTTCTGGCATGTTGTTTGTTTTTTGCGGTGAGGGAGGTTACGGAGCTCTACGCGGGTGGCGGGCGCGGCGCGGTGTCGGTTCTTCCCACTCAGTAACACACCCGCTGAGAAACTCCATTTAGAGAAATGTGAAGATAGCGACATCAGCGACCATAGTTAAATGTGTTCCTGGGCCCAGAGGGGGGTGACATTGAATCATATTTCATACTGCTGGCTAAGGATAAGTGTAAATACAGTAAGATTGTTATTCACAAGCAAAATCTTTTTTTTGTCCTGCAGCAGAACAGCAGAAAATTATGTTCACCACCCTTTTTGTAACGTAATGACACCTGATTACACCAATTAGAGGTCACTAAACTTAATGAGTCGGTGTGTACATATGCAAAGACAATGTTGGACTCTGTAGTTTTCTCTGGGACCCTGCCAAATCTGACCAGCGATGACATGTTTAGCCGCAACGCTTCATTTTGTCGCTGGCTGTCGATGTGGTGTCCAGCAAATGATTTGGGCTTCGTAGATAATTGATGGACTTTCTGGGGAAGACCTGGTCTGATTAGTAGAGACAGCATCCCACTTTGGATGGCGCAGCTCTCATATCTAGAAATCTGTCAGAGTTTATTAGTGGACCTAAACCAATGCAACCCAGAGTTGAGACGAGGAGGCAGAGTTGCAGTTATACATTGTTCTCTTCACTTCCAGAGCAGTTACCCACGCATAACCCCATAATGACGGTGTCTGCCTCTAGACCACTTAAATGAATGAAATCAAAGTTAACAGAAGAGGAGTCTTAAAAAAGGACCACCGCTGAAATAGAACATCAAAATAGTTGTCTCTTAAACATCAGATCTGTCATCTAAAGCTTTACTAGTAAACATTTACATTTACATACATTTAGTCATTTAGCAGATGCTTTTATCCAAAGCGACTTACATATGAGGAAGACAATGGAAGCAATTACAACAACACAAGGTAACAAAAAGCATAAGCGCATCAAAAACTATTCTCATGTCGTGTAAAGTTCTTTAGTGCGCTCACATAATTCCAGTGTGAAACCAAACCGAAACAAACTGAATGTATAAAATGTATCAAAACATGAACTTTGGTTCAGACCTTGGTGCAGACTTTCAGGTGTGAAAACGCCCTTAAAGTAGTTGAATTTAACCTTTTGATCCAGGGATTTTAGCGGACAATGGACCTATATCTAACCTCCCCTTTATCCCTAAGATCCTTGAGAAAACAGTTGCCAATCAGTTATGTGACATTCTCAATAACAATAGTATTAAGGATTTTCAGTCAGGATTTAGAGTGCATCTTAGCACAGAGACAGCACTGGTGAAGAATACAAATTACCTTTTAATTGCATCAGACAATGGACTTGTCTCTGTACTTGACTTCTTAGATCTTAGTGCTGCATTCAACACCACTGACCATTACATCTTATTACAGAGACTGGAACATTTAATTGTCATTAAAGGAACTGCACTAAGCTGGTTTAAATCCAGAACAATCTCAGTTTGTACATGTTAACGATGAATCCTCCTAGCACACCAAAGTCACGGAGTTCTGCAAGGTTCTGTGCTTGGACAAATTTTATTTACATTATATATGCTTCCTTTGGGCAATATTATTAGGCAACACTCCATAAAGTTTCATTGTTATGTGGATGATACCCAATTATATGGTAAATGGACTGTACTTGTATAGCGCCTTTCTAGTCTTTCCGACTACTCAAAGGGCTTTTACACTAGTTATCACATTCACACACTGATGGCAGGACCTAACTGCCTATCAGTACAAATTAAACTAATCATTCACACACACTCACATGCCAAAGGTGCAGCTTCGGGAGCAATTCAGGGTTCAGTAGTTTAAGGATACTTCGACACATGGCTGGGGGAAGCCGGGATCGAACCACCGAACTTTCGATTGGTGGATGACCGCTCTGCCACCAAGCGGCCCCTATCTATCGATCAAGCCAGATGAAACTAATCCGTTAGCTAAACTTCAAGCATGCCAAACCTGGATGACCTGCAATTTTCTGATGTTAAACTCAGACAAAACTGAAGTTATTATACTTGGCCCCAAACACCTTCAAGACACATTATTAGGAGATATAGTTACTCTAGATGGCATTGCCCTGGCCTCCAGCACCACCGTAAGGAACCTCGGAGTTATCTTTAACTGCTTTCACCTACGCAACATTGCAAAAATCAGGAACAACCTGTCTCAAAATGATGTAGAAAAGTTAGTCCATGCAAGTTAGTTAGTTAGTTAGTTATTACTTCTAGGCTGGATTATTGCAATTCCTTATTATCAGGCTGAAAAAGTCCCTTAAGATTCTCCAATTGATCCAGAACGATGTGGCACATGTACTGATAAGCACTAGGAAAAGAGATCATGTTCCTCCAATATTAGCTCTCTGCACTGGCTCCCTCCCTGTAAAATCCAGAATAGAATTTAAAATCCTTCTCTTCACCACCTAATGGTCAGGCACCATCATATCATAAAGAGCTATAGTGCCTTTTTAGCCCACTAGAACACTGCACTTTCATAATTCAGGGTTTCCTAGATTCTCCAAAAGTAGAATGGGAGCCAGTCACAATTTCTAAAAACTATACTATTTCAACACATTGTACCACAGGCAAGAAAACTGGGAGTTATCTATCAATCAATCTGATCTAACTTTGCAGTTGCATGTAAAGAATTTTATCATTTAAGGAACATCATAACGGTCAGACCTTTTATTTCTCGTCAAAAAAACAGAGGAGCTTGGTCATGCATTTAGTATTTATAACAAGCAAGATTGACCACTGAAATGTATTCAAGTAGATTTTTAGTAATTTAAGCAATTATTAATTTGCTTGCATAGTTAGCAAGCAGGCATGTTTGTACAATTGTACAATGAATTTGCAGTCATAATCAGCCAGACATAGTGCCACATAGGTTTATACATAGGCATTTTTGATCGTAAATGGTCTGTACTTGTATATCACCTTTCTTGTCTTCTGACTATTTAAAGCGCTTTCACACTACATATCACATTCACACACATTCATACACTGATGGCAGGAGCTAACCGCCCATCAGTACAAAGTAATCTAACCATTCACACATATACTGAAGGCATAGCCCTCTGGAGCAATTTGGGGTTCAGTATCTTCCTCAAGGACACATCAACACGTGGGCTGGGGGAAGCTGAGATCGAACCGCTGACCTTCTGATTGCCTGCCCTGCCACAAAGCCAACTGCCGCTCCTAAATCCCAAGATCCAGGGGAAAAACTTTTTTCTATTCCTACTGTTTTGGGTGTCAGTCGTTGACATAAGCAGTACGGGGTGTTAGACTCTTGTTTTGGCAAAAATATCTTAAATAAACCAACATTTTACTTTTTCTTACCACAGATTATCTAGATGCAGTGTAATTACTAGTTTGGCTATACTAGTTATTTGATTTATTTAGTAGATATAAATCATTTTTGGGCCCTATTTACAGGACTATTTTGAAAACCAGAAGAACTACAACTATGCTGATTTGTATCAAGCTGCATGGCAGACGTCTAGGGAATTGTAGTTTCTATGAAATATTAGTGTTTTTCAAAGGATTGGAAGTACAATGGGGAGTGGTAAACACATTTTAAAGATCTAATTGTTAATTTATTTAAATTATATTTATATAGCCCAATATCACAAATCACAGTTTGCCTCAAAGGGCTTTACAATCTGTACAACATGATAAACCCTCTGTTCTTGGACCTTCGATTCTAATAAGGAAGAACTTCCCAAAAAAAAAAAAACTTGTAACAGGAGGAAAAATTATGGGTGAAAATAAACTTGAACCATATTTTATTATTACCCTATGCAATTAATTATAGCTACATTTATATTGTGCAACTGTCCTTCATATATATCTTGTGTATATCCTATATTATTTTCTCTCTCTTTCTCTGTGTGTGTGTCTGTGTGTGTGTGTGTGCTCTTGTTTTACTACATTCGAGGTGCCCAAAAACCAGAAGCCCACTATATTTGTGGGGCCCAATCTCCTTTGTGGGGCCAAAATGCTGGACCCCACAAGTTTAAAGCTTTTTGAGGGTTAAGACTTGGTTTTAGGGTAAATGTTACAATTAGGTTAAGGTTAGGGTTAGGATAAGGGTTAGGTTTAGGCATTTAGTTGTGATGGTTAGGTTTAGGGTAAGGGGCTAGGGAATGCATTATGTCAATGAGGGTTCCCCAAGAAGATAATGCCGCAAACCTGTGTGTGTGTGTAGTAAAGTCCATTTTCATAAATCCTTCTCACGAAAGGTGATTTCATAATTATTTTAAATAAAATGAAGCCCACTGATGGCAGACAGCCCAAAACAGGAGTCGAATGTACCAAGTCCATCTACAGTTCCCTACAGACACATAGCAGCGTCCATAGCAACCACCATAGCAACGAACTGAGACCTGACCTT
Source organism: Coreoperca whiteheadi (assembly GCA_011952105.1). NCBI lineage: Eukaryota > Metazoa > Chordata > Actinopteri > Centrarchiformes > Sinipercidae > Coreoperca > Coreoperca whiteheadi. The sequence continues at coordinate 33,646,940 of CM022472.1, read as the reverse complement.
CATAATAACCATGGTAATAACTAACAAAACTAAGGATCATATTCATTCACTGAACAACGTTCATGAGAATAAAACGCACATTTCTACTAGAAATGTTATCAAAACAAATGTTAATGCAGAAACTATCTTAAAATACTGGATTTTCCACTAAGAATAAAACCATTTTGATTTTCACAAAAGAAACTTGGCAGTCATCTTGGACACAGGCCAATAGAAAATAATTTTTTTAAATTGGAGTTAAACGCTAAAGGCTATCTTGTATGTCTGTATGAGATGCCAAGAGGTGTGACAAAATGTTGGTTTTTGACGACCTGGGAATGAGAACAGGTTGGCATTACCGATGTTGAGGGCCTAAGGATAGAGGGTGTTGTATATTGTACAGATTGAAAAGCTCACAAATCTCTAATTTATGATTTTGGGTAATATGAATAAAACTGACTTGTCATCTTACCAGGTTGACTTGTATGGTCTTCTCCCAGTTCTTTTCATTGTTGATGCCAGCGTTGTTGATAACGATGTCCAGACGACCAAACTGGTCTATCGTGCTCTGGAATGCGTCTATTCCACAGAAACAAAAAGAATTACCTAAGACACTGACACAGGACGTCATCAGAGCTGAAAACCATGGGTTTCAGCTTCAGCTCACTCCCTGATAACTCCAAATCAGAAGTGAAATGCTGAAATGAATGTTTTACATTCATTAAGACTAAATGTTGATCATTGTGGAAAGAGGGACACAGGGAGAGGTAGAGTTGGCACATAGTGTCTGCCATGACAGAAAGTCAGCCTCATTAATACTATCATGAGAAGCACACTGTTCATACATGTACAGGTGTCATTAACTCAATTACAGTGTACTCTGGTCCACTGAGCCACTCCTTCTCCTTTATCCACAGCTGATCCTCCAAACACAGCACACTGGAATTATCTGTTGTTGTTCAGGTTTATGAAGATAAAGTGAATATCTGTATAACCTTGCCATTGACATAAGGAAGCATCACAGGATCAGGCATTATCCTGAAAATAAAATCTATCTATTTTTCATCTTTATTAAAGGTGCTTATCAATAACATCTATAACATGATCTATTTGTCTGTTTCTTAAATGTTTCTTATAATATTATAGAGGACTAAATAAACCAATTGCACCATATACATCTGGAGAAGACAAACTCACTTGATATTCTCTATGAATATGTGTGTCTTCCCATTGCTCTCTAACACAATGAGGAGGAATCCCTTCCCTGGTGAGTTTAAGCCTAGATGTTTTGTTTCCTTGTGTATGTTGCCAAACTGACTTAAGACATGTTGGTTGAATATCCACAGACAGACAATGTGAATGAGGGGATATACATTGTGCTCTTACATAATGAGCACAATCTCCCTATGTGAGCAGACAGACATGGTTGGATAAACAGCTAAAGGGAGAAACCTGAGGTGGCAAAACCTGCTGCATTCCACACTTTAAAACAAACATACCTGCTTTTAACAAACTCATCTGCGGAACATACACACACCTACACGTACACACATACAAGTGTACATATTACTCACAAACACTGAAGACGCATATATAAAAACCACATGCAGACATGCATGCACACACACACACTGTCATCAGCTCTGTGCAGGGTTACACTGTGTCCACTTCAACAGCAGTACTATCACACAGTTAGGAGCAACACCAAACAGCATTCCACAGCCGTTTGCCTGCAGGGATTTACCTTTTCAATGTCAGACAATGAATCCTTGTTCCTCTCTCTCTGTGTCTCTCTTACTCTAAGACACACTTATTCACTTACATACACTTTAATTTTCTACTTCTTCTCTTTCTCACCAGACACGCCCACACTCACATACATACAAGCACAGCAGCACTGACAGATCTGCAGAAAAGCAGAAGGTAAGTGAAGAGCAGAGTAGCCTAGTAAGCAGGCATGTTGAACTCAAAATTGAAGTACAGTCAAAAAAATGATCATGTGACTACTAAGCAAGAATAGACAAGCTTAGTTTTAGCTGGACCATGAGTGCAGCCTGTTGGTAAGATACACTTGACTGACCAGAACTTGCTGTTTTTACAAATGTTACAGATATTTGTTGTCTATTTGACTGAGCCTGCTGCTCTTTCACACTCACTGAATGCAGCCGTCAACTTTGAGAGCAGTAACAGTGATTCTTTTCAGGAAAATGTTTCTAATGCCTGCCAAAAATAGTCCCTAGGTTTTCGGCTCTTTTTTGAAGTCACTTCCTCATTATTCACAAGGAAGCTTAAAATGAGTAAGCAAAGTGCAACCTTATTTGAACAGCAGTATTGGGCAGTAGCGGTGCTACAAGTACAAGCTACTACAAGCTACAAGTTTAACTACATTTCTCAGTAGCGTGGTGGTAGTGTTGCTGTTTCTATATCAAATACCTTTTCAGTAGCTTAGCTCTTTTAGTGATCAAGCAGTGCAGTAACGTCCACACAAGTTAATGTTACATTTAACACACAACACAGTGGAGCTTTCTGCTACGGTCCAAAATAAAACTGCTTAGGATCAATAAGTGACACCACCATCTACACACACACATCATAGACTGTAACAGTATGTGTAGCCTGTTGGCTACACGCACTTCCTTATGACGGTGACATCATGTACCAATACTTGGGCTGATGCCTACGATGATACTGCAGCGGAATATTGATTGGTGATTCCCAAATAAGCTAACCATCACAAGTCAGTGTAGTCCGCAAAGCACCAGCCAGCAACTTGTCAACAGTTAACCATTAGCAAGCTACAATTTCTTCACTGTCTGTTGGCAGAAAATTAATAAAATTAAGTGTGGTTGGTTTTGGAGGAGAGCAGAGAGCACAGCTTATTGACAAATTACTCAGGTAGCACTGACTTGGAATTAAGTTGGTTCAATGTAAAACAAATAGCTTCAATGTAGTTAAGCTACATTTACCATGTTGCTGTAGCTTTGCTTGCTACATTTCTCTGGGGAGTAGCTTCAGTGTAGTGAGCTTTATTTAATGTAAAGTAACTGTTAGGTTAGCTCACTACACTTTCCAAGTAGCTTGTCCAACATTGTTGAAAAGTCATATTCTGCAGGGTGCATAAGGAGTCATAATAATTGGCTGTTACATCATACAACAAACTGGATGTGTTGATGAAAGTTTATCTGTAAAGTTTTCATATTGTGTTGGTGTCAGCTGTTATCTCTCCACTAACAATCCTACAGATACTACCTCTCAGTGCATCTCCATTGGACACATCACACGGAATAAATGTGCAGTTTCCCTCTCCAAACTCGGCATCCAGCTGTGCCTTGCACTCTTCACCACAGGTCTTGTTCAGGTCAACCACGGCCACCTGTACAACAAACTTCTGTTAGTGAGTTGGATTTTTTTAATTCACACACACAGACAGACTGCAGAGCTTGGAGGGAGCTCAAGTTTTTATCCATCTCTGCAGAACCTAGTACTAAATAAAAAGAGATCATATTTTGGTTACAGTGTACTGCTTACATCTTATCATCTTACTGTTAGACCTGTGGTTTGACAAGTGTGGCTGTGAACAGCTCTGTTCGCACTGCTCAGATAAGGAACAAAAATACAAGACTAAAGACATGTTCCTCTTAGTGCTGTACCATACTTAGCCTCATTGCACCTCTTTCAAAGCATTTTGCTTTTCCTTTCTTGCATTTGAAATGCATGTTTTTGCTTTCACTTGTCTCATCTCAAAACATTACGAAAACAGTGTATTTATACACTGTTAAAACTGGTTATTTCAACCTATTTTAAAATATGTACTGACCTTAAAAACCTTTAAAAGCTATAAAAACAAATGTGATAAAGAAGTAAAGCTAAAATCTTTCCCATATGTTTTCATGAAGTTAAAACATCACATTAAAGTAATGTTAGTGTAAATTCAGTCTATTCAAGTTGAATCAATAAACCCACTGCAGACATGCAGACAGTTCCAGTCCACTGAGAGGCATTCTAGTGAAGTAAAAGCAGTGAGTTCAAAACAGGTTGTGTTTGGGCAGTGGAGATAACATTCAAGTCAGTTGTACAACAGTTTGAGCTGTTAATGCACAGTTGGATCATAGGACGTATTGGGAGTAACTTAAACAAAAAAGCAAAGCAGTAAAGTTAAAACACTTATAGTTAATTTGAGCATTTTTAATGAAGACATTTGTAAAGTGATAAAATAATTATCAAAGCAGTAAAACTTATGGTGAAGACTTCAAGTTATGAAGCTAAAGAAGCAAAATTCAGGCAGAATGAGCAATACTGACCTTGGCTGAGCTCTGTAGTAGTGACTGGACCACGGCTCTCCCAATGCCCTGAGCCCCCCCGGTCACCAGAGCCACCTTCCCATTCAGAGACATGATCCCAGCACAGCAGCAAAACGCCCAACACTTCGTCTTCCTTCTTCTGTCTCTCACACTTTATGTTTCCTCTACTTTTTCTCTCTTCTTCTTTCTATATCTCACCAAATTTTCTTCTTTTCTTCTTTTTCTGTCCTCCTCTGTGAGTTTATGCACCTATCTGCTCTCTCTGTAACACAATCATAGGCTTTCTCACTGTTGTGTGTGTTTTCACTCTTTTGGCTGGGCTGTTTTCCCTCCCTTCTTTTCTCCCTCCCTCCCTCTTTCTCTTTCGCTCTCTCTCTCAGCTTATCAGTCTATACAAACATCGCATGTGTGTCAGAGAGAGTCAAAGTCTAAGTAAACTCTGTAGGATAATAATTACAGGTTTAATCCAGCTTGTTGTACCTGCCCTCTTGCCTCCCCCTATTTCCTTCACACCTCCTCCTCCTTTTTCTACTCTTTCGCTCCTCTTACTACTGTTTCATGTATACACCTGAGCCCTTCACACATGTCACTGTTTGTATAAGAATCTGGATTTCTTGACATGAAATAAACTAAGCAAAACAAAACTTGGACAACAACAGTTTAAGAAGCTGTCAATCTTGTATCTCCTCTTCACCACGTCCATGTTAGCTTATTGTGTGTCTTCTGTGTAATTGCTGTTACACAACAGCAATGCTGTTCAGTGATACATTACAACAAGGTTCAGGTCACTGCATGTTTATTTTCACACTGTGCTGAAATGAATGGAAACCAATAGCTACTAACTGCTAACCAAACAAGTACAAATAATGGTTAGGTCCTCTAAGTAAAACAAGGCCACAGTGACTTCCAGTGAATGTCTGTGAGTGATGTCCTTGTTTCCTCGCTTCCTAAAAAATAATACTGAAAAAATTAGGATAGCACAAGTATTTCTATATAAATAAACAGATACACATTCTTCCCTCATCCTCCTTATCTTACATCCTTCCTCCATTCTTGATAAAAAATCTGGAGGTGTCACCCTTCAGGTTTCTGGGATTTCCCAGGACCTGAACTGGTAGACCAACACTGATAAAAAAAACCCCAGCAGAGGATGTACTTGCTGTGCCAGATAGGGAAGTTCAACCTGTCGAACAGCTGTTGATCTATAATGTAATGTATCACAGTGTGGGTTGGACTGGCCACCAAACAGGACAAGAATTGACTGCAACAGACGGTAACCACTTTAGAAGAGCTTGTTTGATCCCACCTGCCCGCTCTCCTGGACTTGTTGTGACTCAGGGAACAGGCAGACAAAATCATTACATACCCCTTACATTCTCTCTCCCCTCTTGTACAAACTACCGAGCACTGAATGACAAAACAACCAGACAAGATCAACTTTCTATACCCCATCACTCTCATGAACAGTTAAATTCAAATTCAAATCAATTTTATATATATATTGGCAATTCATAACAGAAGTTATCTCATTGCACTTTTCGTGTAGAGCAGGTCTAGACTGTACTCTTTATTATATTATTTACAGAGACCCAACAATTCCCAATAGGGGCAAGCACTTGACGACTGTGAACCTCTGCGGCCATCAGCCCACCCTGAGTCAGGTTCTGCTCTTTAAATTAGGTAGCTAGCTAATTAAAAGGTAACATCAGCCTCATGAATTGTTTGAAAATGGCATATCTTGCTGACTTGAGTGTTTGTAGCTGATTTGTTTTAAAATGAGAATTATTTTAAAATGCACTTGATGTACATAATATCATGCTGTCATGCTGACAGAGGCTGAAGCTGCATCTCCCAGACAAAAGGTCAGACTCCTCACCAATTGATGACCCATGTAGAAGACATGGAAATAAAGATACAGCATTGTCCTTGTATTGTAGTGTAGAGCTAGTTATTCCTAGTATTGTAAGTATGATAAGAAAAATGTAAGCTTAGACTCTTATTTCCTCTTATTTATTTGACTGCTTAGCTTGTTCATATTTTCAAACAGTATGCTTTCACGTTTAACATTACAAGAGAAAAGGCTTTTAGAATGAGGACTTGGTAAACAAAATGCTATCTCGGGTAACGTGTGGTTAATGGTGTGGTTGCTGGAGTGTAAACGTCCTCTATTTCAATAAAGAGCAGGTCAGAGCCACATATGTTACCATAAACTCTAATAGCATCCAGGACCAGGACCAGCATCCACACAATGGAGAAGTACTACACAGTGGATGTGCTAGTCAAGAATAAGGTAACCTATACCCCATGCACTAATGTAGTTCACTTGTATTGATGTGTACTATAGGTACTAAGTTAGTTAGCTAGACATGCTAACTTTTGCAGCTTAATTAGAGCAGATAAACACACTGTTTAATATTCCTCACACATTAAGCCTTGTTTTTGGAGAGGCTTAATAAATAAAGACACTCTTTAAATGCAGAGTTTCGTTCTTACTACAGCCATTTTGTACATGGAAAGCTGTTGACAACAGGAGTCAAATTGGGCTAACGGATAAAAGTAGGGATGCACCGAAATGAAAATTTGGGGCCGAAAATTAAACTGAAAGTCTTGGATGCACTTGGCCGAAAACCGATACCGAAACTGAAAATGGCTTCATTAAAAAACGCATTTAAAATAATAACAAGGCAATAATTGTTTTAATAATAACACAACTAAATGTTATTCTTCAAGTTCTTTTTGTAACAAAATTGTGCAAAAAAATACTAGCTGCTTTTTTAACTTCAATTTTAAATAACTGTACAAAACAACAGTGCACAAACAGAAGAAAAAAACCTAAATCCAACCTTTAACAGTAAACAACATAACTATACACACTAAATTGGTCTACTTTTAATTCAAGCAAAACATGGAGGTTTCTATTTGAACAAAAGTTGTTCAGCTTTCTGGCTCGAGAGACAGTCAAAATAGCGTCTGCTTGGCAGTGTATAACGCGGCTCAATGTGTTATGTGAGCCTTCAAAATCTGATGTCCTCCTCGACCAAAAACGGCTGGTCATCAGCAAATGTTGCATATTCAGCGATTCAGCAATGGCCTGCTGGATCCAGTGTACCACCCTCCTGTGCCATTAAGTAAGGCGTAAGTATATATATCCTGGCAGACAGAGACAAGAAAGGACAGGCAGTTGACATTAAGAAGTATCTACTAAATTTATTTTAATCCAACAGAACTGAATTAGAACAATATCAAATATGCACATCTTATTTTACAAAAAAATAATGTGTGTGCTCAACCTTCTAGGCAACAAATGTGTGAAGTCCTAACAGGATCATGACAGAATATTCTTTCAGCATCCAACACATAATTACTGATTTGTTGTGTTATGTTTTGAAAGATATGTGAAGCTTAAAACTTACAACAGTAAGGGTGTGAATAACGTGACATTTTGTTAAAAATTTGTTTCTCGGTTTGATGAAATAAACCCTCTGAGATATGAAATTGATCAAAATATAGTCCAGCTATGACGTGAGTCCACTTATTTCAGGGTTCCCCTGACAGATTTTCCATGGAGTTTTTATACTGTAGTGAGCTTAGACTTATGCACACAATTTAACAAAAATTTTTCCACAAATCCACAAATGGAATAAGGAACTGTTGGCGGTCAAGGTAGCACCGGAGGAGTGGAGTGGTGGCATTGGTTGGAGGGGGCTGAATTACCTATCCTAGTTTGGACAGATGACAAAAATTTGGAATATGTCAGTTCTTCTAAACAACTCAATGCCAGGGAGGTGAGGTGGTCTCTGTTTTTTTACTAGTTTTAACTTTACCCTTTCTTATAACCCAGGCTCCAACACGAAGCCAGACGCTCTTTCTCGCCTGTTTGATCCTGGCTCCCATGTCACCGCCTTTAGTCTTACCACCATCCTGTTTGGTAGGAGCTGTCTCCTGGGGGGTTGAGCAGAGGGTTAGGCGAGCTACTGCTGACTTGTAGGTTCCCAAGGACTGTCCCCCCAACCACCTGTTTGTTCCTCCTACTCTCTGCTTGCAAGTCATCCACTGGGCTCATACCTCGCTCTTTTCCTGTCACCCTGGATTCAAGAGAACCTGCTTTGTTATTATAACAGTGTTTCTGGTGGCCATCCACGGAGGAAGAGGTGGGAAAATACATTGCGTTGCCCTTCGCCTGGACTCCTGCAGTCACTTCCGGTCATGCATCGCCCCTGGTAAGACAAACATCTGATATGGGTAGAGTATGCTCATAAGAGCCTTTCTTGTTCCTCCTCTGGATTTTCTCCTTTTCAGTGTGCCTATGGCTACCAACCTCCCTTGTTTTCTGATCAAGGGGTGGACGTCTCTGTTCCTGTCCTGCACATGTGACCCCCCAAGATATGTGGTCACATTTTTGATTATGTTATAGTTATATATTAAATATAAATGATATGATGTCAAACAGCAATGTAAGGAAGCCTCCTAAGGCTTCTGTCCTGAAAAGTAACCCACTGCAGACTGTAGGGGTCAGTAGAGAATAACTGGGAGCAGCAGAGGGCTTGCTGTAGCGGGACTGCCGTGATGATGTTGCTGTCGTAACTTTGTTATTATGGCGTAGTTTTCCGTGTTTACCGGAGTTACTCTGGCTTCATTATAAGTGTGGGAAATGGCGGGCGCTGTTTCACTTAGCGGAGAATACCGCTCCTTGATAAACGTTAGTACCCCAGGTTTTTATATGGATAACGGTATAGCTCCCATGCACATTTTTGTTTTAGTGTTTTGAGTGAGTTCTGTTGGTGAAATATGCGCCGTATTAATCTGAGGTCATTTATCCTTTGAAAGCTAGAAATGGTACTAATCTGCTATCAGCTAACCATTTGGTAAAAAGGAAAAGAGGTGTTTGTAAGCATAGCAATGCTAATGGGAGCTTATCTTCCTACATAATGATTTAGAATGTATGTGCTACTATGTGGGTTTAATGTCCCTATGTGTTATAAGAAAATATGTCTTACTAATGTGTTTATTTTATGTTATGGACTTTGTCAACTCTTGCTGAATGTGATTGTGTAGAAACTAAAAAGAGACTTGGAATTAGTTTGGATGAGTAAAGCATTTGACAATGGACATATGTAAAACATTCCAGACCGACAGATGAACGGCAGCAAGTTTTCTCTGCTTCCTAATTTCTCCTGTTTTACAGGCATTTAATCTAGTTGCATGCCCAGCAGAGCTGGACCTGTTACACATAGGTCCTGGTTTGTTGTCGGGGCAGGGACCCACAAGATGCTGTTGAGGAGTGCAGACTGGTACAAGTGGGTGTCTGATCTGTTTAATGTGGCCCGCCTTAAGCTGGTAAAGGAACGCACCATTTTGCCTGCCTCCAAACCACCACTGCCCCCCCGTTTATTCAAAGGGGCCCAGGTTACTCTGTTAAGCGCCTTCTGGCCATGCGCCTATGGGGATGTGGACGCCAGTACCTGTTGAACTGGGAGGGATTTGGCCCGGAAGAGAGATCATGGATTCCTCGCAAACAATGTTGTGGACCCTGATCTACCACCCTGAACAGCCTGGGACATCAGGTGCTGTCCCTGAGGTGGTGGGGGTGGGGGCTGACACTTCCGCCTCTGCCCCTCTGGTCTAGTGTCACCTTGACTGTCAGTTTTTACTGAATATTTAAGTGTTCTATCTTGTTACCTCATATCTCCTCTCATTACAGACCACTTCACTTTTTGCCCCTGGTTTTTCTCCTGCCAGTTTCTTGATTACATGCTCCGCCCTAATTACATGTACCTGTGCCCTATTGCCTGCATCTACCTGTTCATATAGTTCCCTTTCAAGGGAACTTCAACGCTGCGTCAGCTGACGCTATGGGGAACGCCTTCAGCGTGACTGCCTCTGAATCTCTGTATCAACTTAGACCAATCTTGATTGGGTTTAACGTCAACACGTGACGTGCGCTGGCGGAACAGGAAGTATAAGGGGTGCCGGCTTCACTGTTGTCGTCAGTCTTCTGATCTTCAGCAAGCGCGCTGGGTCTCTGTGGAAATGACGAGTGTGAAGCAGTTTTGGCAGTGCTTCCTCCCTGCCCGCGGATTATCCCCACCGGCAACTCACGTGTTTTGGTTGGCTGTTTTGGGTTGAGAGCTCGCTCTGTCAGCCCTCGAGGTTGACCGCGAGCAGCGTGAGCGTCTCCTCGGGAGCCCGCTCCGCTTGGTGCGGGTCCCGCGGCTGCTGTGACAGCCCACGGTGAGAAACGGGAGAGACACGGCTCATCCGCTAATTCCCACCCGTTTTCGGGACCGGAAGCCCAGAGAGGATCCAGTTCTGAGGTCGTGGATGTCCTGAGCGCGGAATGTGGTGACGTGGGTGGCTTGTCAGCCCAGTCACTGCAGCATGAGGAGCTGCTAGAGGTGATTTTCCCAAGAGAGGAAAATGGTGGCTAGGCTCAATATCACCTGGCCAGCGGAGAGGCAGGACACTCATCACCGGAGTAGCTCGGTGAGTGTTTCCTTCTAGCCACACCTCCACGCCCACGTCGGGACCTGCCGTTCTTCTGGATCTCGACACCGAGGTGTTGAAATCCTGGTCCAGGCCATATTTTGCACGGTTTTCGAGCCCGACTGGTCGCCAGTCTGCGTCGATCAGTGGGTGCAAGGAGAACGGCTAGGGTGGGGAGTCGATGGCGGCGTTTATCGCCAAGGCCGCGTCCTCCCTTTAAGACCCCGACATTGCCTAGTAGGCCTTGTCACACTACATTGACTTTAGATGACAAGGCATACGGGGCAGCGGGTCAGGCGGGGTGTGCCCAGCCGACCTGCTTCGGACCTCGACTTTAGCGGGGCCCTCACATCGGAGGATGGGACGGCGCTCCACCATGCTACAACGATGGTTTAGCCCCCGTCGCCAGAGGTCTCGGGCCTGAGCCGTCAGCTGACACAGCATCTCGTTTCCTATCAGGGAGCCATGGTTACATACGTAACCTGGTACATTCACTTCCTTCAGTCGCTTGTTAGAGAGTAATAAAAAAAACCCTTCTGTCACTTTTTAAGCCAAATTTGATGGATTAGATTGTTATCAGACATATCAAGCCCACCCCTTTTATATCTCTACTGTTGTTTTCTCTAATACACAGAAACATACTGTCTTAACAACTTAAATTGTGTTAAAATCTCACTTTTTACTATACCGTAATATTGTTACATTTCTTTAGATTAGCATGAACAAAAGCTTTAGAAGAATGTGCCCTTAAAACAACTCTGTGTTAGTTAAATTAATGCAAAACAGCATTTTCAATAGTTAGTTGATGAAATGTATTAAACAAGTGAAAAGCCAAACCAAAATAAATAGTCTAACACAATTGTAAAATAAAAGGTCATTACAAGACCGCTCCTTCAACTGCAAAATATAGTTGTAAACCTGGCTATGTCAAACTTACCATTCTCTTCCATACAAGACAAACTTTTGTGTTCTCAAAGTGAAGCAGCATGTTCAGTAGACCAAAATAATTAGATACAATTAAACTAAAATAAATTAATAGTTTCTCTCTCTCTCTCCCTTCTTCTCTTGACTTGACCTGTATCTCAGCTCTGCTGTGTGCGTCTGTATGACACACATTCCTACTCGGTCCCTCCCTCCCTCATTATCTCCAGATGACACTGCACAAAAACAGTCATGAGTAATTTTCTCTGCTTAAATGTTAGAAAAACCCAGTTTTGTACTATACCGTAATGTTTTTACATTTTAATGCAAACTATATTTCTTTAGTGAACTAAAGAAAACCTCTGTATTAGTCGAATTAATTAAATGTCTTTCCAAACAACAGTTTCAGTAGACAAAAATAAACTATATGAGACTTCTGCACACTAGTGTTGGAATTCAGAAAGAGAGGGGGAGGAGGTGTTGCTAGGCGACCCCAAGAAACAAGATGGTGGCAGCCCGCCAAACTGAACGAGGGGAGGTCCAAACAAAATGGCGATCAACCGAATTGCTCTTTACAATAACTGTTAGCTTAGCTGTACTAGGCTACCACGTTATTTAAGCACCGTTTGGAGAGTGTAAATGTGCGTGTAAAGATATGTGAGTTAGTGGAGAGGAAAGAGGGAGATAACTCACACAAAGAAACACGAGATCCTAGCGCTGTGGCTAAGAGTGGTGGCGTTCTCAGCAAAACGCTGTCGCGGACTTTCCCATACCGCAGCTGCGTTTACGGAGCTGGCTACAAACACGCTGTCAGCTCCACAGAGGTAGGATAACAGTTAACGTTACCGGCGTGGTCGATACAAGAACGTTAACTTCTAAAGCAAAGAGAGAAGTCCCGAGAAGCAAGAGATTCTCAGACGCTGTGGGAGACGTAATAACTCACTTCATCCACGGTAATGCGACCAGACTTCCGTCTGCGTCTTATTACTGGACGTAAGCCTGATGAAGTCGTTTATTAGCTCCACAGAGCAACAGCTAGCGCTGTTAGCTAACTGGACTTTAACACAGCTAAAAACAGGTGGCGGCGCAGTAATGTAAACAACACAATTCACAATAATAAAGCTTCAATAAAATAACACACAGTTATAATATCTAAACTCTGACCAGACACAATTTAACCTCTTACTTGGGAGATCGCTGGCTAGATATCCAATCCTTTTAAACCGGAGAGGGGATGCCGTGATCAGTGGTTCCGTAGATTAGTGAATATCCGCCGGCGGCCGAGACTCGGGGATGCGCTGTAGACGTCGGGGAAGGCAGGCGGCACAAGCTCTCTTTGGCTCTCCGGCGGCTGTGGCGTGGCTCTTCCTTGAGCTGCGGCTTGTGATGGGCGGCGGCTCCTTCTGCAGGCAAGGCGTTCAGATGAACGGCGGGGGATCCAAAAGTGTTTCTCAAAACACTGACAGTCTGTTAACTCGAACCAGCGTGCAATCTGTTCTTCCTAGGGAAATTTTAAGGTCGTCTTCTCGAGGTAACGTGGCACCCCACTAGAACACTGCGCTCTCAGAATGCAGGGTTTCTTGTGGTTCCTAGAGTCTCCAAAAGTAGAATGGGAGCCAGAGCCTTTAGCTATCAAGCTCCTCTCCTGTGGAATCAGATCCCAGTTCGGGTTCGGGAGGCAGACACCATCTCCACATTTAAGAGTAGGCTAAAGACTTTTCTCTTTGATAAAGCTTATAGTTAGGGCTGGCTCAGGAGAGTCCTGAACCATCCCTTAGTTATGCTGCTATAGGCCTAGACTGTCGGGGGACTTCCCATGATGCACCTCTCTCTCTTCACCTCTGTCCTCCTCTCCATCCGTATGCATTCGCATCCCATAAATGCATGTCACTAACTTGACTTCTTCCCTCTCCCGGAGTTTTGTGCTTTGTCGTCCGTCTATTCTTTCTTAGTGTCACTTTCAGCAGGTATTTCAGTGTCCGGAGATGTATCTGGATCTGTTACTATGGCGACCTGCTGGGGCAGTGCTGCTGTGTCTATGGTGCAGGGGACGAGTGGCTCGGGTCCTGCTCGTTGGGCTCCACCTGGAGCTGCTCGGCTGTCCGTCTGGACCCATCATCTTCCCTTATGTTTTACCACCTAAACATTTCTAACATAATAATATATATATATATATATATATACAACAATTTTGCCATCATGGCTATATATGTTATAGTTTTGATGCTATAAATCTATTCTGTACTTACGACATCTATTGCATGTCTGTCCGTCCTGGGAGAGGGATCCCTCCTCTGTTGCTCTTCCTGAGGTTTCTATCGTTTTTTTTTCCCCTATTAAAAGGGTTTTTTTGGGTAGTTTTTCCTTAATCGAATCGAGGGTCTAAGGACAGAGGGTGTCGTATGTTACAGATTGTGAAGCCCTTTGAGGCAAATGTGATTTGTGATACTGGGCTATATAAATAAAATTTAATTGAATTGAATTGAATTGAATTAACCGGAGAGAGACTAATATGTTCTCCTGTTGCAACAGAGTTGCGGCTGAAAGGAACGGGGCGGAGCGGGCGTCGTGCCTTTTTATGCACTCGGTGATGTCATCGTACACCGGCCTTCCGGTGGTAGTTCTGTGCGCCTTGCAGCCAATCCCAGCCTGTAAGGTTGGGGTCAACTGAGGCTGCTTTGGTTCCGGGTCAGGTCTGAGTTTCTGTTCACACCTCGGTGCTAACAAACAGGCTTGTCCTTTTACAACAGGCCCAACATCCCTTTGTCTGAGTCCACATGGCAGTGATGCTCAACTAGCCTTAGCAAGGCCCAACACTAGAGTCTCTCTTCCATATAAGGCAAACTTTTGTCATGTCTATTACATCGTCTTTTTAAAATAGGCATCAAGTATAAAATAAAAAGTCTTACACTTCAAGACCTCCCGTTGAAGCGTAAAATGTAGTTTTTAACAGTTAAAACTTATCTGTGTCAAACTTGTCCTCTTTGCTGTATGTGTGTGTGAAACAACGTTTCCACCCCTCCCTCATTATCTCCAGTGCACCAGCATCTGTTTTTCAAACCGTCATGCAATCAGTCACAAGACAAAACCTCACTTAATGTGGGTCAGTATAATAAAAAAATGTTTTACCTTGTTACAGCTCAACCATGAACAAAAGCTAAATTGTCTTTAATGTAAAAGAAGAATTTTCACTTTAAACACTGTGTCAATAAATGCTTAATGCTGTTGACTTACTCTAAATAACGGGGCTGGGCTTGATATCTCTGATAACACTCTAATCCATCAAACCTGGATTAAAAAGTGACTGAAGATTTTTTTTATTATTCTCTCTCGTTGCCAGTTTGTTGATGTACATTCCATGTCTCACAATCCAGCATTCTGTCTCTGTTTTCCTGGTTTTTGGATGCTGGCTGTGTTTTGGACCCTGCTTTTGCCTGTTCCTGTTGGACCTGTTTCTTATCTCACGACTGCTTATCTGTGTACTGAGCCTGCATCTTGGAAAGTAAAGACTTGTAGATCTTACTTCCTGGTGTCTTGGTGTCCGCATTTAGTGTTGTTGTTTGTTGGTTTGTTTATGTTTCTGTGTGCTTGTTTGTTGTAAAGGAGTAGTTGTTTAGTGAAAGTTGTGAGAGGCTGCTCCCGGCATAAGTTTTGCTGGGAAGCATGGCTGCTTCAGGTGTTGTGATAGTCTAACACAGCGACATGGGATTAAAATTTTGTGTAAATTTAGTGTAGAGGAATGTACTTTAGCGGTTGGCAATGTGGTAGGCTGCAACTCCGTTATGTCTGAATCCAGGGTGAACAACGCAATTGTTTTATTTTTAAATTAAATCTAAAAGCAAATGAGGTTGCTCAAACAGGTGTCGTAATCAATGATGCACTTAAACCTGTACTCCCTGTTAGTAGCCCTTCTAGAAAGGTAATTTTGTCAAATGTCCCTTCTTTTGTTTCTGATGCAAGAATTGTATTCCTTTGGCAAGATAATATCTCCTATCAGGAAAATTGCTTTCAGATGCAAATCACCTTTGCTAAAACATGTAGTGTCTTTTCGGAGGCAGGTCAATATGGTTCTGAAAAACAATGCTGACGTGCTTAACCTGTCCTTTAATGTTAAAGTTGAGGACTTTAACTATGCAGTTTATGTAACGTCTGAAAGCATAATGAAATGCTTTGGTTATGGCAAAATTGGCCATCTGATACGTACTTGTCCTGAAAAAATGGATGAAAATGCTACAGTGCAGGTAAACTCTCAGAATAAGCAGTCAGAGGTGGCATCTGTCACAGAGGATGTTGTGGCATCTACTGCTGCAGAGTCAGTTTCTGGTGTGTTGCTTGAGAACAAGCCAATTAAACCCACTATGGCTGAGATTACTGCAGGTTTGTCCTCTGTATCTGATCCTACAGCTTTTGAGACAGCTTATAGAAGCAGTGGCATCACTGTAACTACAGATATGACAACTCCTTATAAACAGGCCTGTGAGGGTGTTGTTGAACTAGAGATGGAAACAGTCAATATTCAAATTCCCCACAAAAGGAAAAACATCTGCCAGAGCAAGATATTTAAACAAGCAAGACACAAATAAATTTAATCTTAGACAATTATGGTGACTCAGCAGATTTCAATACTTCTGATCTTTTTTTTCATTGCAAAATGAAAATGAGAGTCAGACAACAGTACATAAATCTGAGGAAATTAGTACATTTATGAAAGAAACTAAAGGGCTACCTGGAGTGCAGGTTGAAGATTATTTCCCAGACAGGTCAGTTTTCATGAATGATTCAAAGATTTTAATGAAAGAAGGTGCTTTTGCAGATGAATAATTTTACCCTCTCAGAAGCAAATTCTTAAAGATGAAACATGAAATGGTATAACTTTGTTTTCCTGGTAGAGGTCTTAACTTTACTTACTGTATCTTTTAACTATTCTATTTAATTTATTATGAGAGCTTTTAAAATTGGAACTCTTAATCTAAACGGTGCTAGAGACAGACAGAAGAGAACGTGTTTGTTTGTTTGAAAACAAAAGCGTATTGATTTTATCTTTGTTCAAGAATCACATAGCTACTTCAAAAATGAGGTAGACTGGAAAAAAGAATGGAATGGTCAAATTTTTATGAGCCATATGTCCTCTAACAGAGGAAGTGTGGCTGTCCCCTTCAAGTTCAAGGGAACTTCAACACTGCGTCAGCTGACGCTATGGGGAACGCCTCCAGCGTGACGGCCTCTGAATCTCTGTAACAACTTAGACCAATCTTGATTGGGTTTAACGTCAACACGTGACGCACGCCGGCGGAACCGGAGGTATAAAGGGAGCCGGCTTCACTGTTGTCGTCAGTCTTCTGACGCTCTGGGTCTCTGAAAATGGCGAGTGTAAAGCGGTTTCGGCAGTGCGTGTATCCCTGCCCGCGCTATATCCCTGACGGCGACACCCACGATATGTGTGCGGCCTGTTTGGGAAGAGAGCATGCACTAGCAGCCCTCGAGGGGGCTGGCTGTGTGCATTGTGAGCGTTTTACGGTTAGGAAGCTCCGCTCTCGGCTGGCACTTTTCGAGGAAGGCGGCCAACTCTGCTCCCCACCCAGTAAGGGACCGGCGGTTGCTGAGGCATCCCGGCGACTACTCTCCTGGGGATTGCAGATGGACCTTGGCGACGAAGGTGAGACAGCTTCGACTCTTTCTTTCCCTTCATCCGCGGGTTCTTTCTCCCGCTTTCGGGATCCGGAAGCCCGCACCGAGTCTGCGGCTTCTTCCGTCCCGGAGCGGGAGCCCGCTCGCCGAGACTCCGGTTCCGAGGAACTGGATGTACTCGGAGCGGAAGGCGGTGACATGGGTGGCTCGTCAGCCCAGTCTCCGCAGTATGACCAGCTGCTGGAGGTGGTTTCCCGTGCGGAGGCTAGGCTCAATATCTCTTGGCCTGCGGAAGAGCAGGACGCTCGTCGCCGGAGTAAGCTCGACGAGCGTTTCCTTGTAGCCCCACGCTGGCGGCGTATTTATCGCCGGAGGCCGCGTCCTCCCTGAAAACCCCGACGTTGCCTACTAAGCCCTGCCGTACTACCTCTGCCTTAGTCGGCAAGGCTTACATGGCGGCAGGTCAGGCCGGTGCCTGCCTTCACACCATGGCGGTCTTGCAGGCGTACCAGGCCGATCTGCTTGACGACCTTGACGACTGGGGGCCCCTCGCATCCGAGGATGCGAAGGAGCTTCGCCGTGCGACAGATTTATCGCTCAGGGCCACGAAGGATACGGCCCGAGCTATTGGGCGGTCCATGGCCCTGCTCGTGGCGACAGAGCGCCACTTGTGGCTAACTCTGTCGGGTATTAAGGACAGGGACAAAACCTTCCTTTTAGATGCCCCGCTTTCACCCGGTGGTCTCTTCGGGGAAGCGGTCGGCTCAGTTGTCGAGCGCTTCAGGGAAGCGCGCCAACAGGCTGCGGCCTTCCAGCGATTTATCCCTCGTTGAAAGAGGTCGCGGGCCGGAGCTGAGGGTGGACCACCTCAGCCTTCGACGTCTCGCAGCTCGTACATGCTGGCCCAAAAAGCAAGCGTGGCTCAGCGTGCCCCTCCCCAGCGGTCGAGGGGCTCGCTCCCGCCTGCTCGAAAGGGGCCTGAACGGGAGAAGGCGGACCTGAGGGCCGTGCTTCTCGCCCGACTTCTTGCTTCCAAAAAGAGGCCCTGACTTGAGCGTCGGGCCTCTGAGGGCGCCCCCCACCTGGGTCGAGCACATAGATGTCTCCCCATCGGGCCCTCAAGAACTCAGCCGCTTCACCCCGCCGTCGGCGACGCTTCGGGGCGGTCAGGCATGTGCATGCCTATCCTTGGGGATTTCCCGCCGCTACAGCGCTTCGGGTAACCGAGGCCGCCACTCCGGGTCTCCCAGGCACCAGCCTCGAGCGGTTGGTCCCCCTGAGGAATTTTCTGCCCGCTTGGGAAGCGTTGCCC
>CM022472.1:33606527-33621131 GCA_011952105.1 Coreoperca whiteheadi | reverse complement strand
TGATCCCCACCCCGTCCAACACACACACACACACACACACACACACACACACACACACACACACACCCAGTGCCGCATGGAGAGGGCCGTCAGGATGCACTTTAAAGATACAAAGTTTAATTTCATATACTTTAATGAATTAACCTTTTCACTCCTAAATAAAAAATATATTTTTAAATTTGTCTTAAATTATTTAATTCAATCCATTAATTAATTCATTTTATTTCCTGTGGGGGGGGGTTGATATAAAAGGGGCGGGGCTTAATAAGTCATAAATCAATCAAACTCGGATCAAAAAGTGACAGGTGGTGTTCCATTATACTCTCTGACACTCTTTTCACCTCAAGAACATTCCTCACAAACTCCTCTTTCAGGATAACTCCTACTCTGTTTCTCTTCCTATCCAACCCATGGTAGAACAACTTGAACCCTGCTCCTAAGCTTCTAGCCTTGCTACCTTTCCACCTGGTCTCCTGGACACACAGTATGTCCACCTTCCTTCTCTGCATCATGTCAATCAACTCTCTAGCCTTCCCTGTCATTGTCCCAACATTCAAAGTCCCTACTGTCAATCCTACATTCTTAGATTTCCTCTTCTCTCTCTGCCTACAAACACACATTCCTCCTCTCCTTCTTTGTCTTCAACCAACAGTAGTCCAATTTCCACCGGTACCCTGTAGGTCAACATTACCGGTGGCGGTCGTTGTTAACCCGGGCCCCGACCGATCCGGTATGGAAGTCATTGTCATGATTCACATTTTTAGTTTGGCATGTGTTTTACGTCGGATGCCCTTCCTGACACAACCCTCTGCATTTATCCAGACATGGGATTGGCACATGAAGACACTGGCTTGTGCCCCCTTACGGTTGCATTGTTTCACCTTCGTGGTATTGGAACAAATATATAAGTCTCAACAACACAGAATGTTTCACCTTCATCATATCGAGACAAACACAGAAATCTCAACAACACAGATCTAAAAACTAATGGGGGTAAGAAGGAATTTTGTGTGTATGTTTGTGTAAGATAAAGAGATAAAGAGAGATTTGATGAACCAATCCTTTATTCAGCAATGATTTATTTACAGCTTTATATAGTCATGGTGTAGCAGTAATTATAGCTATTGAGTACTATACTGATAACCATGAGCTAACAGTAGAAACTGTGGAGCTGTTAAATTGTATGATAATAAATAAATAAACAAAAGCAAAGAGATAAAATAATGACTTACGACATTAAAGACCTGTGACATTTTCAAGCCTCCTTTATTAATGCTGCTCCTGGTGTGATACATCATGCAACAGTAAAATTTTAAGGAAGGCCTTACATAACCACAAGTCAGCTTTTCTAGGCATGCATAACCCACCAAACTACTTCAACTTTTGAATAAGTCAGCCTCTGCTAAAGGAAAGTGAGGTAATAAAGTGAAAAACAGGCAACACAGGCTCGCCTCAAATCCCCCTCTGTGATAAAATAATGAGGTCGGCAGCAGCTGATCTAAAGCGGAGACCATCATGAAAGAGGAAAAACAATACCCGCTAAAGTCCCCCAATGCCCAAAGCCAGAACAGATCAAATGTCTGGCAGAGAGATTTCACACACTGCTGTCATATCTATTAATGAGGTTGACTGAATAATTGAACTGAAAAAATATTAAAGATAAAAAAATTATAAAATATGAAGGGAACATCTGGATGCTGTTATAAGAGGACCTTCTGTTCTCTTCCAGAATAACCATGTCACTTTGTCTCCCCAGTAATGATGAATTTTCAAATGCTGCTGTTGTCTGCAGTGTCTTAGGGACCAAACCAGCGGATGACAAAAACAGAGGACTAATTTCCTCTTCTCCTTCTCATATTTTTTTTTTATTTCTTCCTCTCCTCTTGTGTTTGGTCTCATTCTGCTGTCTGGTTCCTGCTTTGTTCCTCGCTTGTTTCTTGCTCCCTTTTAACTCTTGTGATCTGCCTATGATTTGCTTTTTTTCTATACTTCTCCCTACTTTCTGCCTCTTTCATCATAGCGCTTTAATTGGGGAGCTTCCTTCTCTTTACTTCTTGTTGCTGTAAGTGCACTCCAATTCCCAGACTGAGCTTGTATTGACTCGGAACATTAACGGTAGCTGTTAAAACAAGAAAAATACTCATATACAGCTCAACAATTGGAAGGGCTAGACTGGAGTAGACAATGTGAGTTATGCAAAAAAAGACGAAACGAAAATAATTTGTGCATAAATGCTAATGATGGAGCTATGTGTAGCCTTCTAGTTCCTTTTCAAACATTTACACAAAAACTATTTACTATAGTACAAGTGCAGAGCTCAGATATTCATAATGTTCCACTGATGAATCATATTGTTCCACTGATGAGCCGAGGCACATACTCTCATACCTTATCAACCACACAGACTTTCTAAAGGCCTTTTGTGACTGATTTCGGTTTTCCTGCTCAATTTAAGTGATTACTGGCATATGACAATGGTATAATTTCCCATTCACGCTTAATTTGCCTCACTGGAAATTCAACTGATTGGGTTTTGATTGTTTGTGTGAACATGCAGAGACATACTGTCATTTTTATAGTACAAATAGGTCTGATGGAGTATTCATACCCAGCTTTTTAGAAGAAAATGTGAGGTTTTCACATGGAAAGCATAAAATAGCCTTTATTATTTAACGTAATTGGAGTCATTGATTGGAAAGGGATGCTTCCACAGAGACATGATTGCTCTGACACATCATGACAACTAGGTTTGCGTGGAGACTGGTAAACCTCATGTTAGCAGTAAAGTTCATTTTTCTATGATTTTATGATGCTTATTTTTATTACTATAAACAGGAGTTTCACAACTTATTTGTAATCTTTAAACCTTTTAGCTATAACCTCTGCTGTCCAAGAAACAGCTACACTGTTCAGCCCACTCTCATAACCAACTTGACTGGCTATGAGAGTGGTCGATCCACCACTATGGTCCAGATTGAGATATTTCAACTATTGGATGGATTGTAGGGCTGCACAATATTTGAAAAATAATGACATTCCGATTTTTTTTTCAGCGATTAAGCGTCGCTGTCCGATAAAAATCAGTTTTGACTCCACTTTTGATGATTTTTAATTTTTTCTATATATTGAATGTGCATATTCTTCTCCATCTACTATTAGCATTTGGAATCGAATTGAAAAATGAAAAGATGTTTTATTAGATCATGTATTTAACACAAATATCCATTGGATCCCAGAGGTGTCCATCAAACTGTGTATCTCCCGCTCCAGGCCCTATGCCCCTCCCTCCCTTTGTTTGGGATAGCGTCTCTGGAAGAAAATAACCACTTATCAGTTTCTGTGTGTAAGAAACCGCCATCAGGGTAAAGTATCACCATAAGAATATTGTCTGAAAACTGTCTTCAAGTTTGTACCAGTTAACAGTCATGAGTGTTATTAGTATGGATTAGCTAACATACTTTTGTTCTTTACAACTTAATGTTGATAGCTAGCTAACTTTAGCTGGCTAATAAACGCTGTCTCGATTTCTATTGTACTGAGACAGCTAATATTAGTTATTATCTAATTGACACTGCTACGTTTGCGTTGATAAAACATGGGTTCCCTTTCAAAAGCTTCACACAGTGCTGCATGATGTATGTATATGGAAACATCTTTACATGAACCGGCTATGAAAAGTCTGTTTAAACATGTCAATGAAATTGACTCAACAGTATTGCAGCCTCAGTCGGTGACGTCACCAGCGCACCTGCTACACAAGGCTATAAATAGATGAACCCCAGCTGTCCGCCGTCAGGTCTTTTTGTTTTCAGAGCGATACTGTGTGGTGTGTGAGAGCCGGCGTTCTGTTGAGAGAAAGAGTTGGTTTTCAGCGAGCAGTTGAAATGAGCAAGAGAGAGATGGCAGACACAGAAACATACAATTACTGTTTTGTGTGCTTTGAGGACTGCTGTCATTGTCTCCTTCCTACCCTGCGACAGAGGATTAACACACCTATTCCCCTGTCTTAATAAAACTGACTTACCAGACATGATCCTCGTATTCTGCAACACGTGCAGATTCTGCGGGCACTCTCTGACAGCAACCAGACCATGGTCAGCCAGATCACGCAACTCACACACCAAGTCTCCAGATTAACTACCCAGCTCTCTACAGCGGTTCTGTGGTATCATCTCCGCCGGCTTCTCCGGCGAATCCACCATCCTCACCTGTGCTGTGGGATTCCAATGCCGCGGACCCGGACCCCTTCACCAGTGACGTCACCAAATGCTGGGGTTTCCTGCTACAGTGTTCCTTGGTTTTTGACCAGCGTCACACAGGTAAATTATATTGTGGGATTACTACGGGAAAGAGCATTGGCCTGGGTGGAGGCTATGCATGCTGGCCAATCCCTCTCATCATTTTCCCTGGCTGAGTTTCTGGAAAGAATGAGGAATGTCTTTGACCATTCTGACGCTGGTGGTAACGCTGGCGCCTATGCAACTGGGCTGCGCTTATCTGACACCCACTGAACGCTTCCGCAGACAGACAGGGGAGTACTGAGGCAAGAGGGGCCACTTCCGGGTTGCTTGTCCAGTAAGGCCAAAAGATTAGGCTTGCCAGTTGCAGTGAGGGTTCTGGTGAGCCCGAACAACCCTCATAATCCAGGTCTGCCTCGTCTTCTAGTCCCGGTGACCCTTTACCATCAACAAGGGTCACGCCCTCTGTTCACTCTCATTGATTCTGGAGCTGAAGACAACTTCCTAGACAGCATGTTGGTCCAACAAGTTGCTCTTCCCTCAGAGACTCTCAGTGTACCCCATAACGTTGGGGACAGACGGCAGATGGCAGACCTCTAGCCCAAAATACTTATCGCACGGTTCCAGTGTTAAGTTGTCTTAACTCATCTCGTCTCCCAACACGCCACTTGTTCTAGGGTTTCCATGGTTACGCCAACATAATCCCCACATCGACTGGTCCCCCTGTGGAATCCTTAGTTGGAGCTCCTACTGCCTCTCCACCTGCTTGCAGTCTGCTTGGTCTCCACCAGAGGACAGCACACCACCACCCAACGCAGAACCTCTGGACTTGACTCTTATACCTGAGGAGTATCATGAGCTCAAGGAAGAGCTCGCTCTGTCCTTGCCACCACACCGCCCCTGTGACTGCGCCATTGACCTTCTGCCTAACTCCACTCTTCCGTCTAGCCGTCTTTACAACCTGTCTCAACCTGAAAGGGAGGTGATGGAGAGCTACATTAAGGACTCTTTACAGGCAGGTCTCATCGGGGCATCCTCATCACCAGTAGGGGCTGGTTTATTTTTTGTGGCGAAGAAGGACTAGACACTACGGCCATACATCAATTACAGAGGGCTCAACCTGATCACCGTTAAGAATAAATATCCTCTACCACTCATTAACTACGCCTTTGAACCCCTTCATGGTCCCACTATTTTTCCAAGCTCAATCTCTGGAATGCATATCACCTGGTGCGGATACGGGAGGTGGACTAGTGGAAGACTGCCAAAATTAAAGCGGCCTTGGAATGGCCAACCCCCACGACCCGCAAACAGCTACAACGTTTCCTTGGGTTTGCCAACTTCTATCGACGCTTCATCCGAGATTACAGCCGGGTGGCCGCTCCCCTCACCAGGCTCACCTCGCCCTGTCCAGGCTAAAGACTCTCTTACCTCGGCCCCCATTCTCATACAACCCGACCCTGAACGACAGTTTAGAGTGGAAATGGATGCGTCAGATGTGGGAGTAGGGGCTGTGCTCTCTCAGTACTCCGACATCGACCAAAGACTCCATCCCTGCACCTTTTACTCCCGACGTCTCACCCCTGCTGAGCGAAACTATGACATCGGGAACCGTGAACTCTTGGCGGTAAAACTGGCATTGGAGGAGTGGCGGCACTGGCTGGAGGGAGCTGAGCAACCATTTATTGTGTGGACTCACCACAAGAACCTGGAGTACATCCAGACGGCCAAAAGGCTAAACTCCCGACAAGCTTGCTGGGCATAATTCTTCGGACGCTTTAACTTCACTCCAACCTACAGTCCTGGGTACAGAATATTAAGCCCGACGCCTTATCCCGCCAGGTTTACCATCTGGACTGTAACCCTGAACCCAAACCCATTCTCCCTCCAACCTGTTTGGTGGCATCCCTGACTTGGGAGATTGAGTCAGTAGTTAGGGAGGCACAGCGAGACCAGCCCGAGCCAAGGGACGGGCCCCCTAATTGTCTGTTTGTACCGGATTCAACTCGCTCCCAGGTACTTCAGTGGTCCCACAACTCCCGCTTCGCATGCCATTCTGGTATATACCACACACTCTCTCTACTGAAACAACACTTTTGCTGGTGCACCATGGAGATGGAAACCCGGGCCTTTGTGGTCGCTTGTGCTGTCTGTGCTCGACGCAAAACCTCCCATCGACTACCGGCAAGACTACTTCAGCCGCTCGTCCATGGTCCCACATAGCTTTAGACTTTGTTACTGGATTACCGGTCTCTCAGGGCCACACTACTATACTCACCATTGTTGACCAGTTCTCTAAGGCTGTTCATTTTATAGCTCTCCCTAAACTCCCATCAGCCTGTGAAACAGCGGATCTCCTGGTCCAACAGGTGTTACGCATCCATGGAATTCCCTCAGACATCTGACCGGGGACCACAATTTATATCCATGCCATGCTGTCCCCTGCACTGCACTGCCTTGCTGATGAGGCCCCTGGACCGGTCTTCAAACTAAAGAAACCCAAAGACGGTGTCAGGGTTTAGGGTTATCTCCCTCATCCTCATGTTTACCGGTGTTCTTTTTCCCTGCCTTGTGTTTCTTGTCTGTCTTGTTTGTTGTTGTTCGTCTGGAGCCCATCCACGGAGCGAGGTAGTCTCTCTCTCTCTCTTCCACACCTGCAAATCATTCACCTGCGCTCCTGCTACCTGCACACTTGCAGCTCATCCCATCATCACCTCCTGCAGTATAAAACACCGGCTCAACCTTCCAGTCTTCGCCAGATCATACTGTCTTCCTCGTGGTACTTAAGTAAGGCTCTCTCTGGAATTACATGCTGAAACTATTGTTTTGTGAATACTCTAGAACTAATCTTATCCTTTGTCTCCACACCCAGAATTCCTCCCATCTGCCTCATCTCGCTCCGTGGATTTTCCTACCGCCACTCACCTGTCTGCCTCGCTCCATCCGGCTCCTGCAACTACCCCTGGATTTCCAGTCTGCCAGTTGGTGTTCCTCACTCCCAGTCCGTGTGGATTCTCTACCACCACTTACCTGCTTGTCCCGCTTCCAGCCTTCCCAGCTCTCCACCTTTCTGGACCTTCTAAAAATAAATCTTGTTGGTTTGCCTACCGCTTACGTCGTGTTCCGCATTGTCTTTGGGTCCAACCTAAAATTCCTTAGTCATAACAGAACGATCGGCCAACATGGACCCAGCAGGCTCAGATACCGACGCTGTCACCATCCATAAAGCGGTTTCCAGTCAGGGAGTATTACTAGGACAACACGAATCAGACCCCGAACCTTTCTCCGGAGATTTAGACAAATGCCGGGGGTTCCTGTTCCAATGCTCGCTTGTGTCCCCTGACTTTTCCCTCCAACCTGGCAAAGATCCATTACATCATGGGATTATTAAGAGGGAGAGCATTGGCATGGGCCGAGGCGGTAAACACACAATGGGCATTAGTCGCCCTATCTTATAATCTGTTTGTTCATGAGATGAGGAAAGTTTTTGATCATCCCGACCACGGGGGCAATGCAGCTAACCGTTTACTCAATATTACCCAGGGCAACAGAACAGTGCGCTACTACTCTGTGGAGTTTAGGACCTTGGAAGCTGATTACGGCTGGTACGACGAAGCATTCCGAGGAGTTTTCTTAAACAGCCTGTCGGAGCAGCTCAAAGACGAGCTGGCATCACGAGGAGTGGGAGTCACACCAGCCCCGGTCTGCAGGTCCAGGTACCCGATAGTTCAGAAGAACCCATGCAGAACGGTCCCGCAGGATTGCGGTGGGTGAGTGCATTTATTGCTGCCAATTGGGCCATTTCCAAACATCTTGCCCTGTGCGCCCAGGTGGGGATACTGGTGAGCCGGTCTGAGGGTCAAACCCTTTCCAAACCCCGCATGTTGACCAAAGCAACCCTGGTTCATAACCTTAAACTTGTCCCCTTATGGCCCTCGTCGATTGTGTGACCGATGATAGCTTCTTAGATCAGGAGGTAGCAGCCCAGTATGTATTCCCACTGGAACAACTCCCTACACCCTTAGTCGCCAACGCTCTCGACGGACGTTTGCTAGCCAGGGTAACCCATCGGACCATACCTATGTCCCCTAATTGTATCCGGAAACCATAGAGAACTCATCCAATTAAACATTCTCTCGTCCCCAAACACACCACTAGTCTTGGTTCTGTCCTGGCTCAAGCTACATCATCCCGACATCGACTGGGAGTCAGGTAGAATCGTTAGTTGGAGTCCACATTGCCATTCGGTCTGCCTCCAGTCGGCTATCCCTCCAGCTGTAGCCACCCCTAATCCGCCCGTCGAGACTCCCCTCAATCTATCTTCCAGGTTGTATAACAGGTTGTATACAACAGAGAGAGATGCTATGGAACGGTATATTAAGGAATCCCTAGAGGCCCTAGATTAATCCACCCCTCCTCCTCACCAGTAGGGGCTGGATTCTTCTTAACCTAAGGCCGTGCATTGACTATAGAGGCCTTAACATCATTACAGTTAAAAACAAGTATCCTCTGCCTCTCATTAACTCGGCCTTCGAGTCCCTTCAGGGGGCCACCATCTTCACTAAGCTGGACCTCCGGAATGCATTCCACCTGGTCCGGATCAGGAAAGGAGATGAGTGGAAGACGGCCTTCAACACACCCCTGGGCCACTTCAAGTACCGGGTCATGCCGTTTGGGCTCACTAATGCTCCTGCGGTCTTCCAGGCCCTGGTTAATGACGTTCTCAGGGACTTCCTAGACCGTTTTGTATTCGTTTATCTAGATGACATCCTCTTCTTCTCTAAGAACCTAACCAATCATGTTTCTCACGTCCACCAGGTCCTCCGGAGAAGTGCCAGTTCCAAGCCGTGACCACCGGGTTTTTGGGCTACATTATTGGGAGCAGGCAGGTGAAGGCGGACCCGGATAAGATTAAGGCCATGGCCAAATGGCCCGAACCCACCTCCAGAAAACAGCTCCAGCAATTCTTGGGCTTCGCAAACTTTTATCGGCGGTTCATCAGAGATTACAGTAAGGTGGTAGCACCTCTGACACAACTTACCTCCCCGAGCATCCCTTTTACCTGGTCTCCAGTGGCACGTGAAGCATTCACTACCCTGAAGAACCTGTTCACCTCGGCTCCCATTCTGACCCAGCCTGACACCTCACGCCAGTTCGTCGTAGAGGTCGACGCCTCGGACACTGAGGTGGGGGCTATATTATCCCAACATTCCAGCACAGACCATAAACTTCACCCCTGTGCTTTCTTCTCCAGGCGTCTTACTCCGGCCGAACGAAACTACGAAATGCGGAACCGGGAGCTGTTGGCAGTGAAGTTGGCACTAGAGGAATGGAGACATTGTCTGGAAGGCTCAAAACAACCGTCCGGATGTGAGTTAGAAGAGAGGTAGAAATTCTGGAGTGAGTTATATGAAGTGATGCAGAGCATCCCCAGAGATGAGAGAGTGGTGATTGGTGCAGATTTCAATGGACATGTAGGTGAAGGGAACAGAGGTGATGAGCATGTGATGGGCAGGTTTGGTCTTCAGGACAGGAACGCAGAAGGACAGCTGGTGGTAGACTTTGCAAAGAGGATGGAAATGGCTGTGGTGAACACTTTCTTCCAGAAGAGGCAGGAACATAGGGTGACATATAAGAGTGGAGGGAGAAGCACTCAGGTGGACTACATCTTGTGTAGACGTTGTAATCTGAAAGAGACCAGTGACTGTAAAGTAGTGGTAAGGGAGAGTGTAGCCAGACAACATAGGATGGTAGTGTGTAAAATGACTCTGGTGGTGAGGAAGATGAAGAGGACAAAGGCAGAGCAGAGGACAAAGTGGTGGAAGTTGAAAAAGGAAGAATGTTAGTTCTGTGTTAGTTTTCAGGGAGGAGCTGAGACAGACTCTGGGTGGTCAGGAAGTGCTCCCAGATGACTGGACCACTACAGCTAATGTGATCAGGGAGACAGGTAGGAGGGTACTCGGTGTGTCATCTGGAAAGAGGAAAGTGGACAAGGAGACTTGGTGGTGGAACCAGGAAGTTCAGGAGTGTATACAGAGAAAGAGGTTAGCAAAGAAGAAAGTGGTTTGGACTTGTTCAGAGGAGAGACTGTGAATATATTGGTAGAAGGATGCTGAGGTTGGAGCTGCCAGGCAGGAGGTCTAGAGGAAGACCAAAGAGGAGATTTATGGCTGTAGTGAGAGAGGACATGAAGTTAATTGGTGTGAGTGAAGAGGATGCAGAGGACAGGGTTAGATGGAGGCACATGATTCGCTGTGGCGACCCCTGAAAGGGAACAGCCGAAAGGAAAAGATGAAGAATTTGGTTTAAAACTAGAAACCCACATACTTGCAAAACAAATTACATTCCCATCAGTTTCATCTGTACTTAGTTTAGACATTGATCATGCTAAGATTTTAGCACTAAATAAATATAGTTAAATTTAGTTTAAAAAAATGCTAATAAGCAAATATTAGCATGCTCACAGGCTAAACTTAGTAGTGAACCCGGGTAAAAATTGCAAATTATCAATGAGAGTTAAAAATTCTAACAGTGCTGGGCAGCTCCTAGGTATGACTGAAGAACAATCATTGAAGCAGGCTGAAATTGTAAAATAACCAAACCTTTCCTACGTACAGACACACTCTGACATTTTTAGGAAAGAGGATTGATGACCTATCTCCGTACCAGACATACAGAGATGAAATATATATTGATCTTCTCATCTTACTGTGGGTTACACAGCAAACAAACATATTTCCCAAAATGTCGGAGGGTTCCTTTAATGTCTTATTAGATTTTGAATACAGAAATGTTCAATGCTTCGTAACCTAACGACTCCTACTGTTGTATGTGATAAAGTGTCTGCCCTGGAGAGCTCGTTACATGTAATGCTATTGTTACATACTATTAGGTTACATTACATTTGATTAATTGGTATTACCTCCCTGCACAGTGTGATTTTATCCTGAATCCATGGCATGTGTCTAAAATGAGCTATAAGAAAAGATCATCACACACACAATGGGCAGAACATTTCACAAGCAGTACTTAACACTTTTTTCACACAATCTCAATCGCATGAAAACACACAGACACAATGGGAAGTACCCCATCTGTGGGCAACCACATAGCGCTTGTAACAATTCAAATCTCTCATGTAAACACAGACATTCAATGTGAACTTCATCTTTTTGCATAGTAGATCACACTTGTATCTCTCTCACACACACTCAAACAGCCAGCCCACTAGATAATGCACATACTAATTACAAAATCATAAGGTCATCAGCAGACTGCCCACTCATACAGATAGCATGGGAATTGGATGCCCGAGTATTAAATTATTACAGTTCACAGTGCACCATTAGAGGACAGCCTCATGGGAAGTTGCTGGTTAGATTATTACTGTAATTATTATGAAATTACAAAGGTCAGATGACATTGTCATATTTCATTGTCATTTCTTGAATTAAATTATAATAAAAATGCTACAATGTCCTAATAGATGTGTTTGGAGTGTATCGCTGTCCATTCATCCATATTTCCATGGAATAGCACTATATGTTGCATAACACTGCATGAGTTTATATTGTATCTTCACCAGAACTTTGTGCTAATGAATACACCAGAACGTTTTCTTTGAAATATCTCCACATTAGACATCCTATGCTCACAGATATTCAGGGAATACAAGCCCCAGTGAACAAAAACAACATGATTTACAACTGTTTCTTTCCCCAAAACTATTTACTTTCAATTTGTTCAGAGGCTGGGGGTTTGTTTACATCTCGGGAAACACACTCTGTACTTTTAAGGGAGCTTTAATG
The DNA here is from genome assembly GCA_011952105.1 of Coreoperca whiteheadi. Taxonomy (NCBI): domain Eukaryota; kingdom Metazoa; phylum Chordata; class Actinopteri; order Centrarchiformes; family Sinipercidae; genus Coreoperca; species Coreoperca whiteheadi. The sequence goes on along the minus strand of CM022472.1, from coordinate 33,609,085 downwards.
TTGGTATAAAAAAATACATTTCGGCATATTTAACATTCTTCATTACATTGCTGGCCTGGTTCTGTATTGCATGAAAAATGCTGTTTATGGGGAACCGCATAAGGAGCGTCTTCCTGGAGCGTGTTTGAAAGAGGGCTATTAACTCTGAAGCTAGTATACCCAAACAGCTGGTAAAGAAATACAACTGAACTCAGCCTCTACCCAGATGTTTTACTTTCTACAGCCATAAATGGGGTACTGGCCTTAAAAAGAAAGACAAAAAAGTGAAATGTGTGGTGTAAAATAATAATACCACTCTAGATCAGTTGAGGAATACTGTATATTTCAGTAAATATTAACAGAAGAATCCAATATTTGCAAGCAATAGCAACACCCTTTTTTCCAGGCTGGAAGTATAAACTCAACCACTAAACTTTGCAGAAAGATACATTACAGTTAGATAAATCACCAGTCTGGCTGGCATGCCTCTCAAAATATCAAACATATAGTCTGCAGCTACTTGATTGGCTCGGTCGTTGGTCGGTGGGACCTACTAGCAACTCACTTTCTTTTCCACAATCACACAGGCAACCAGATAGCCAAGGTATATACAGTACATGAAGATAAAAACGTGGAAGCAAGTAGAAAGAACACATGTATCGTAAAATTGTAACATGCAGCCATTGTTAAAGTTTTAACAAGAAGATATATGCAGGTTTTCCTGCTTTTGTTGACTTCAGGAGCAGCATTTCCGTGTACTTATTGTAGATTTGTCCACATTGACAAGAGCATGACAAACCTATCTACACATTAATTGTTGAGAACAGTGCGCACACAGCCACAGAGGCATGGCTTGGTGCTGTAAAGCTGATGCTACTCATAATTCCTTTAGGGGTCAGATGAATTTGACCATTGAAACATACAGTACAGCTGACTCTCAGTGAAAATTACTAGTGGTCTTTGAGGCACACTCAGGGTGTTGTGTAAGACAGTTGCGTAAGTGAAAGCAAAGTAGCTTATGATCTGTCTTGGTCAGTTCAAAATCAGGATAACTTTTAGTGAAAATTAGTAGAGACAGAAAATTAGAGTAATATATAACTGAGTGCATGTGGGGGGTAGCTCTTGAGCTCCCCCTATCCCCTCAGACATTAATATACACCTAGTGAGTGCTCTTGAGCTCCCTACTTACTAAGATTAAGTATGTCCATCACTGTCAGTTCTTATCTAGGCTATCACACAGTTTTGGGGGCCAGACTGTAACGTTATTTAATGCAAAATTCTTATTTTGTAGGGTTCTTAATAGCTTTATATACCAGGTATCTGATGTGTGATCAATATACCAGAGGACATAGAAATTGTTGTGGAAGATACGTTTTGTTGTTTTTGTTTGTCTTTATAGAGTATAAAACAACACCACCTGTCACTTTTTAATCCAAGTTTGATGAAGCCCCGCCCCCACATAAAATAAATAAAAATAAAATGAATAAACTAATTGACTGAATCAAATTATTTAAAATTAAAACATATTAAAAATTAAAATGAATTAAGTAATGGCTTGAACTAAATAATTTAAAACAAATTAATGTTTTTTATTTTTTTATTTAAAGATCAGTAGGAGGGCATGAAGTAACGAGTGAAAATGTTTAATGGTGTTATACGGTAATTTCATTAAACTAGATGCAATTAAAGTTTAAAGTGTATCTTGAGTTTAAAGTGCATTTTTTGAATTTGGCTCTCTCTCCCCCCGTCTGTCTCCTCTCAGCAGGGCCTGTTCAGCTGTAGGTGATGTGTGTGTGACAATGACTGTCCCCTCCCCACCCTCCAATACACAGAAACAGCCAGGAATCAGTCTGCCTTTACAATTAAATGTGTTAAAAACCCACATTTGTAGCTACCATAAGTATTTTGAACCGTAATGTTGTTCCATGTCTTTAGTGAACAAAAGCTTTGGAAACCCTCCCTTTAATTCAATTAAATTCAATTCAATTTTATTTATATAGCCCAGTATCACAAATCACATTTGCCTCAAAGGGCTTCACAATCTGTAACATACGACACCCTCTGTCCTTAGACCCTCGATTCGATTAAGGAAAAACTACCCAAAAAAAACCTTTTAACAGGGGAAAAAAATGATAGAAACCTCAGGAAGAGCAACAGAGGAGGGATCCCTCTCCCAGGACGGACAGACATGCAATAGATGTCGTAACTACAGAATAGATTTATAGGATCAAAACTATAACATATACAGCCATGATGGCAAAATAGTTGTATATATATATATATATTATTATGTTAGAAATGTTTAGGTGGTAAAACATAAGGGAAGATGATGGGTCCAGACGGACAACCGAGCAGCTCCCGGTGGAGCCCAACGAGCAGGACCCGAGCCACTCGTCCCCTGCACCATAGACACAGCAACACTGCCCCAGCAGGTTGCCATAGTCACCGATCCAGATACATCTCCGGACACTGAAATACCTGCTGAAAGTGACAGTAAGAGAGAAGAGACGGACGACAAAGCACAAAACTCTGGGAGAGGGAAGAAGTCAAGTTAGTGACATGCATTTGTGGAATGAGAA
>CM022472.1:33535767-33606196 GCA_011952105.1 Coreoperca whiteheadi | reverse complement strand
AGGTTCAGTCCATTTTCATAAGATTCCAAAAACAAAGGAGAGGAGTGGGAAGTTTATTCTTACACCTATTGTAGATGTCAATAGGCAGCAAATCAGGGCCAGATTCCCTCCCTTCCCTCATATTATCAATTGCAATAGAAATTTACTCCATGGTTAGCTGAGCATTAAGAATATTCTTAAATTCTTATGAAGTATTGGGGAACTCCAAGCTATCTTAAAAGCTAACCTTGTTATCAGTTTCAGGAGGATACTGATGTATATAATTTTTCATAAAAAGGATTTTTGTTTTTAAGGTATTGTTTATCTCCCTAGGATCTACCCTACCCTACATATATATATATATATATATAGTATATCGTACAACTGATCTGTGAACCTTGTGGCAGTGTGCCTTGGAGCTTGACTTGTTTCAAAAACTTTTCTGAATTAATTGACCACTGGTTTTGGATTACGGACCTTGAAAGTGAACATTGCAAAGGCATGACTCTTGTCTGTCTTGTTTGGATTTCAGACTAGACTATTTAAGTTGCTTGTCTCTCTTGGCGCACAACTGCAAACAAGCTAGCACAGCTGACTGTGAACAGCTGACTGTGGACTAAATGTGACAGCGTGAACTCTGGTATGCCGCCACAGAGAAGCCTGCAGAAAGAGGAAGTCGAGGACATACAAAAGTCGCTCAACTTCTTGTCTGAGGAAGTAACTGTTGTAAGAGTGCAACAGAATTGCTCCTGGTTTTTCTAGAGAATGCTGACATCGCTAAAAAAGCAATATATCTATGTAACCTGGGTAAAAATGTGTTTACATTTCTAATAGTAGTTACAGTTTAAAAGGGTTAAGAAGCTTAAATAAGTTAAAGTTACATAAATATGGGTAAATCATATTTCATTTATTGATATGCTTAAAAGCGTTTAAAAGTAACAGGATAAAAGTTAAGAATATGTACGATGTAAGATGCAGTTGATGTATTTTATTTTGAAGAGTTAAAGGAAGTGCTGTGTATGTGTATCACTTCGGGGAAAACCTTGGTATGAGTTGAATGCAGGTGCAATCGGAGGAAGAACGACGAACCTGTGCGGCCGTCTTTCCATTCCTTAGCTACGGATCGTTTGTACAATGACCCATCAACAGACGTTTGTACTACGTGTTGTCGGAGTACTGGTGGACTATTTTCAGCCCGGAAAGTCTAGCGGTGAAGTACTGGCGGCACGTGTTAATGTATTAGCATAGTAATTAGCATCCGCTGGTTAAGCGAGTGCGTCGAGAAGGACCAGCGGCAAGTGCTATTGTTTAGCATTGTAACTAGCATTCGCTGGTTAAGTGAGTGCGTCGTAGTATAGCTAACCCAGCTTACTGAAAGATATTGTTTCTTGTCATTCCGGCCTGGAATGAAGATATGTCGTTTGGACACTTTTAGAGACTGTTTGGCAGAAACCGTGGATTGCACTTTCCCCGGATTGAGCCGTGCCTGGAATTCAACCGTGTACCAGTGGGCCCGCGAAAAACCGCCATCTTAAGACACACGGACTTTCCCTCTTCATATGACCATGACCGCGATCACTACACACTGAACTTCTGACGACATGAGGTATGGTCTGTATTTCTTTTGCTCTCAGAGTGAAGCGGCCATTACGTTTTGGGCCTCACCGCTCCCAAGCCTTACTCGGGCCTGCATCGGTAGAGTTTATGTGTAATGTTATAATGTTGGTATACTAAGCCGGCTGGTGTGAGTCTGAGAGTGCATGGTGAGTGGGCCCGCCACATTTCGTACCGCAGTTATTTGTGATTGAATTTTGATCAATTGCTTGATGTTTACTATTTGTTCTATTTTCCCTGAAGTTACTAACCCAGTAAATGCACAAGTTATTTCAGGTGATTCATGTTTGGTCATTGTGTTTCTTGCTAATTTGGTGAATGTGAATGAGTGTGGTGCATAATTGAATGGTTGTATGGTAGACTTAAGAAGGTAAACAGTTAATTTTAGATACTTATTGTAGTTTAAAGAACTCAGGGGCCCTTACCTTAATACACTGGGTATAGGTGGGCTACATAAAATGGAGGCACCGCTGGGATGTATTTAATTTATTTACTGTGTCTTGGGTTCCCATAATCACATTCAAACCCTTTTACTCATTTACATTAGCACACAAGATGGCGAACACACTAGTAGACAAGCTGAAGAAGTGGTGTCGTGTAGAAGCACTTGATGAGAGCCACGCCCTGCTGACAGTTGTACCTGAAAACACAGAAGTAACACTTATTGAAGAGACTTTACAGACTATTAAGTGTCTTGGTCGTGTCCGAGTAAGAGGACGGATCTTTAGTGACATTGAAAATGAAGTCCTGGTGCTTTGTGAATGTAAGGAGAGAGTAGTGATGGAGGATGTCCCAAAAGAAGTGCTGGCACCGGAAGGCTTAACCGGGTGGCCAATAATCACTGCAGTTGACATATCCAGCCCTGAGGATGACTTTAAAACAAAATTAAGAACACTCCTACTGGCAGAGGGAAAAACATTGGATGATGTACAAGCTTTATTCTCTGAGTCGCAACCTACCTCCTCTCCTGCAGAATCACTTATTCGTGCTGTTACTGACCTGTTGGAGAAGTCGAGCAAACCTGCCTCAGAGAGTGGAGGATATCGCCGTTTACGCATCTTCTCAGGCATTGTGCCTACTCCGGCTGGAGAGGAACAATTTGACCATTGGCTAGAGCAAGCTTACCTGATGGTTGAGGAAAGTTATGGCTCTGACAAAGACAAGAGGAGAAGTATACTGGAGAGTTTAAAGGGCCCAGCCCTAGAAGTAATTAAGGCAATACGTCTATCGGATCCTGACGTTACTCCAGAAGAGTGCTTAGAAGCCCTCGAAAGTGCTTTTGGACTAGCTGAGTCTGGTGATGACTTGTATTTTTCCTTCAGACTATTACAGCAACAGCCTGGGGAGAAGTTGTCGGACTTTCTAAGAAGGCTTGAGCGTGCCCTGACTAAAGTTGTGCAACGGGATGACCTCCCAGCCAGCAAAATGGACAAAGCCAGAGTTGAACAGTTACTCAAGGGTGCAGTAAATGCTGACCTAATACTACTACAGCTCAGACTGAGAGAGAGGCAATCTAGTCCCCCAACCTTTCTAGAGCTATTAAGAGAAATCCGGAAAGAGGAGGAGTATGAAGCTTCCAAAAGAAAGCTCAGCCACTCAGTCCACACTGTCCATACAAAGGTTCAATCTGAAGACAAACACTCAGAGATACTGAACTTGAGAGCAGAGATAAAAGAAGTGAAGTCTATGTTTGCAGCTCTCGCCACTCAAACTCAATCTGAAGTGGAAGTTCCTGGCAAACATCCAACCCACACTGAAACCGCGACCAGCTTGAATCCTGAATTACAAGCGTTGAAAAAACAAGTTGAACACTTACAACAAAAAGTGAATTCAAAGACCAATATGCGTCAAAACACAGCTCCACCAACTGTAATGTCTGTAAATACGCCAGTTAAGTCCTCGACTGAGAGCGAAGAACGCTTTTGATATCGCTGTGGTGAAAATGGTCACATGGCAGGGAAATGTAACAGAACTGAAAACCAGAGTAAAGTTATTCAGAGGCTCATCCAGGCACTCAGGAAAGCCAAGACCACTAACTCACCATCCAAAGTTGAAGCTGTGTCAAAAGATCCTGCCTGCACAGTAAGGAAAAGTGCTGTGGATATGCTTGAGCCTGTAGGTATACCAGAAGGCTTAATAGGCCCGCCATCAATAGAACCATTGAAAGTGAATGGGCACCTGTGTGAGGCACTGTTGGATAGTGGTTCCCGTGTAAGCATCATCTTTGAGTCGTGGTACAGAAAATACCTGCAAAGCACGCCGATCTATCCTGTAACTAAACTTGCCATATGGGGCCTAAGTGACTCTAGCTACCCCTATCTTGGCTATGTGGTAGTGGACATGGTGTTCCCAAAGAAAGTGGCTGGAGCCCCAACAAGCATGTCTGTGTTAGCCCTGATTTGTCCTGACCCACTGGGTCCTGATCAGACACCAGTCATCATTGGGACTAACGCCAAAGCCAGTTTGTCAAAGAGGTTGTCCCAACTATGCAGTGACGGCCCGGGCGTTCCAGCTCATGCTTTCGGCATCCAAAGTTCTTGCCCAAACACAGAGACTAGCAACCCCACACCCCCTCAAGAAGAAGAGGATGGAGTAGGATTTGTAAAATGGGATGGTCCTGGACCCCTAACCATACCCGCTGGTCAAAGTCTAAAAGCAAACTGTACAGTCCAGCTGGATCAGCCACTCCTTAAAGAAATCCTCATGGTCGAAGCCTATACATCCAGTCCCCTTCCTGCAGAAGTGTTGCTTCAGCCCATGGTGTTACCAAGCAGTGCCATCGAACACAATCAGTGTACAGTCTTAGTCCAAAACGTGTCTCTAAAGGATGCGACCGTACCTGCCGGCACTGTTGTTGGTCGTCTCTGTATTGCTGATGTGGTCACAACCATACCTTGCCATCAGTCCAAGTCCGAGGCATTTGACCCAAGCCAGATAGACTTCGGAGAGTCACCTGTCCCTGAAACATGGAGGGCAAGACTGCGTCAGAAACTTGCTGAAAGAGCAGCTGTCTTCTCCCTAGATGAACTTGATGTAGGACTAGCTACGGGAGTCGAGCACAGTATACGCATGTCAGACCCAAGACCATTCCGTGAGCGTTCTAGACGCATTGCCCCTGCTGATATTGATGATGTGCGTCGTCACATACAGAAACTGCTAGCAGCAGGCATTATTAAAGAGTCCAGAAGTCCTTACGTGTCTCCAATAGTCATCGTAAGAAAAAAGAATGGAGATGTGAGGATGTGCATAGACTATCGCACTCTCAATAGCCGCACCATTCCTGACCAATATACTACTCCACGCATCGACGAAGCATTGGACTGTCTCTCTGGTAGCAAGTGGTTTTCTGTTCTTGACTTGAGGAGCGGCTACTATCAGATAGCAATGAAAGAGGAGGGCAAAGAAAAGACAGCTTTTATCTGTCCTCTAGGCTTCTATCAGTTTGAAAGGATGCCCCAAGGCATTACTGGAGCACCCGCAACTTTCCAAAGCTTGATGGAGAAAGCGGTTGGTGACATGAATCTCCTCCAAGTCCTTGTGTATCTGGATGACCTAATTGTGTTCGGGCAGACACTAGAGGAACACGAGGAGAGGTTGTTGAAAGTCCTCGATAGACTTCAAGAAGTGGGGCTGAAGATCTCGCTTGACAAGTGTCAGTTCTGCCAAACAAAAGTCAAGTACGTGGGCCATATAGTTTCCGCCGATGGCATTGCAGCTAACCCAGCAAAGATCGAAACTGTCACCAACTGGCCCTGACCGCATAACTTAAAAACCCTTAGATCATTCTTAGGCTTTTGTGGGTACTACAGACGATTCATTAAGAGCTATTCATCAATTGTCCGCCCACTAACAGACCTCACCAAGGGGTATGCTCCCTCACAGAAAGCAAAAGGTCCCAAAAGGACACAAAAAGGTACCTACCTGGATGAGAGAGAGCCGTTCGGTTCCAGATGGGACGAGTCCTGAACAGAGGCTTTCGAAAAGATTAAACATTGCCTCACCAATGCCCCAGTATTGGCTTTTGCTGATTCAAACAAGCCATACGTGTTGCATGTGGATGCAAGTCTAAGTGGACTCGGAGCTGTCCTCTATCAGGAGTACCGGGAAGGACTGAGACCTGTGGCATTTGCCAGTCGTAAACTGAGTCCCTCAGAAAGGAACTACCCTATCCACCAATTGGAGTTCCTCGCCCTCAAATGGGCGGTTGTGGAAAAGTTCCATGATTATTTATATGGAGCAAGATTTACTGTCCGCACTGAAAATAATCCGCTAACATACGTCCTCACTACAGCCAAACTTAATGCAACAGGACATCGGTGGCTGTCAGATCTGTCAGTGTATGATTTTGACATTTACCGACCTGGGCGAAACAATATAGATGCAGATCTGTTGTCCAGGATGGAACTAGGAGAAGCAGAGTGGCAGAGTATCTCACATTCTGGTGTTAAGTCAATCTGCCAGCGTGTTGGTGCTCTTGGCTCTCCCAAAGAATCTCCCAAGTATGTAGAACAACTTGGCGCTCCTCCTGAATGTATTCCTGAGGTGTATGCTTACCCAACACGCATGCAGCTAAACTCACTAAGCCAAATGTCCAGACAAGAGCTAATAACAGCACAGAGTCAAGACCCTATGATAAAGACCACCATGCAGGCCATGAGATCTGGTAAGTGGCCCGAAGATATCAAGTCAAATCCTGAAAGGCTGGCCCTGAAAAGAGAGATTGGAAAGTTAGTCATGAAAGATGGACTACTCTATCGTGTGAGTACCAGCCATACAGGAGGGCAAACAAACCAACTGGTGCTGCCTACTGAATTCCGAGCAATTGTCCTCAAGTCCCTACATGATGACCATGGCCACTTAGGAATGGAAAGAACCACAGACATGCTCAGAACCAGGTTTTTCTGGCCAAAAATGGGCGCAGATGTGGAACACTACATTAAAAACTGTGGAGAGTGCGTGCTAAGGAAAACCCCATGTCAGAGAGCTGCACCCTTGCACCAGATTGTGAGCACAGGGCCTATGGACCTTGTATGTATATATTTCCTTTCAATGGAACCTGACTCAAAGGGAATAAGCAATGTGTTAGTAGTAACTGACCACTTTACAAGATATGCGCAGGCTTTTCCCACCAAAAACCAAACTGCCTTCACTGTCGCCAAGGTCTTAGTGGAGAAGTATTTCATTCACTATGGTTTGCCTTCACGTATTCATTCAGATCAAGGCAGAGACTTTGAGTCAAGACTCATTAAAGAGCTTCTGAAGATTTTGGGAATACGCAAGTCTCGTACGACGCCGTATCATACCCAGGGTGACCCGCAACCAGAAAGATTTAATCGCACCCTACTGTCCATGCTAGGCACACTAAGTCAAGAGAGAAAAAGTCAGTGGAGTCAGCATGTTGTCCACCTCGTACATGCTTACAACAGCACCAAGTGTGACTCAACAGGTTATTCCCCTTACTTCCTAATGTTTGGGCGGGAAGCCAATCTCCCTGTGGACCTATGCTTTGGCACTAGCCCTGACGATAAGGGAGCGCTTCAGCACTCAGCCTATGTCACAAAGCTGAAACAAGACCTGCAAATGGCTTACAAAATGGCTGCAGAAGTCTCAAACAAGACTCACCTGAAGAATAAAAGGACTTATGACAAAAGATTGGGACACGAGAGCCTTAATCCAGGAGACAGGGTCCTAATAAAGAATCTTGGAGTGAAAGGGAAACACAAACTGGGAAATCGTTGGAGTGATATCCCTTACATCATAATGCAGCAGCTGCCAAACCTGCCTGTTTACAAGCTAAAACCCCAAAATGGCAATAGCAAAGTTAAGACACTTCACAGAGACCATCTCTTGCCCATTGGAGATCTTGTCAGGATCCCTATTCATGATGAAGAGGAGGAAGTGCAAAGACAGCCACGTACCCGAAAGAACATACACAGTAAGCATACTTCTGACAAAGACTCAACACGAATGGAAGGTGAGCTGTCTTCTGAGTCCTCAGATTATGAGTATGTTCAACCTCGAAGACCGTACCGAATTTACCTAGAACAGATGCTCAGACAAAGAAATGAAGACAGTCATCACTTATCTGAACAAACAGATGAGGAGAGACCTGTTCAAGAAGAACATGAACCAGATAATGTCCCTGAAACGGAATCAGAACCAGAACCTACTTCAAGTGATGAAGACGCACACCAAACTAGACCTCAACATGGCGTGCAGTTACAGACACATAGACCAAGATGAACAGTTAAGCCTGTCGTCAGACTCACATATGATCAACCAGGCATATCCAAAGATCAACCCCTCACTATCGTACATAGAGGTGTTACTATACATATTGGTAGAAGTTGATTGCACCCTTCACATAGTTTCTTGTAGTTGTTTGTCCGATGAGGACATCAGACATTTAGAAGGGGGAGGGTGTAACCTGGGTAAAACTGTGTTTACATTTCTAATAGTAGTTACAGTTTAAAAGGGTTAAGAAGCTTAAATAAGTTAAAGTTACATAAATATGGGTAAATCATATTTCATTTATTGATATGCTTAAAAGCGTTTAAAAGTAACAGGATAAAAGTTAAGAATATGTACGATGTAAGATGCAATTGATGTATTTTATTTTGAAGAGTTAAAGGAAGTGCTGTGTATGTGTATCACTTCGGTGAAAACCTTGGTATGAGTTGAATGCAGGTGCAATCAGAGGAAGAACGACGAACCTGTGCGGCCGTCTTTCCATTCCTTAGCTACAGATCGTTTGTACAATGACCCATCAACAGATGTTTGTACTACGTGTTGTCGGAGTACTGGTGGACTATTTTCAGCCCGGAAAGTCTAGCGGTGAAGTACTGGCGGCACGTGTTAATGTATTAGCACAGTAATTAGCATCCGCTGGTTAAGCGAGTGCGTCGAGAAGGACCAGCGGCAATTGCTATTGTTTAGCATTGTAACTAGCATTCGCTGGTTAAGTGAGTGCGTCGAAGTATAGCTAACCCAGCTTACTGAAAGACATTGTTTCTTGTCATTCCGGCCTGGAATGAAGATATGTCGTTTGGACACTTTTAGAGACTGTTTGGCAGAAACCGTGGATTGCACTTTCCCCGGATTGAGCCGCGCCTGGAATTCAACCGTGTACCAGTGGGCCCGCGAAAAACCGCCATTTTGAGACACACGGACTTTCCCTCTTCATATGACCATGACCACGATCACTACACACTGAACTTCTGACGACATGAGGTATGGTCTGTATTTCTTTTGCTCTCAGAGTGAAGCGGCCATTACGTTTTGGGCCTCACCGCTCCCAAGCCTCGCTCGGGCCTGCATCGGTAGAGTTTATGTGTAATGTTATAATGTTGGTATACTAAGCTGGCTGGTGTGAGTCTGAGAGTGCATGGTGAGTGGGCCCGCCACATTTGGTATCGCAGTTATTTGTGATTGAATTTTGATCAATTGCTTGATGTTTACTATTTGTTCTATTTTCCCTGAAGTTACTAACCCAGTAAATGCACAAGTTATTTCAGGTGATTCATGCTTGGTCATTGTGTTTATTGCTAATTTGGTGAATGTGAATGAGTGTGGTGCATAATTGAAACGGTTGTATGGTAGACTTAAGAAGGTAAACAGTTAATTTTAGATACTTATTGTAGTTTAAAGAACTCAGGGGCCCTTACCTTAATACACTGGGTATAGGTGGGCTACATCATTATTAGACTCGATTGGCTTCTATCAGAGTGTACATAAACTCACAGTTTTGGCCAAACCCTCGACCTTGTTCTGGTATATGGGATTGAAATTGAACATTTTACAGTTTTTCCATAGAATCCTTCATTATCGGACCATTATTTAAAAACTTTTGAACTCCTATTACTGGACAACACACCACTAGACAAATACTACTACACTAGATGTCTATCTGATAGTGCTGTAGCTAAATTTAAGGAAGTGATTCCATCTGAATTTAACTCAATGCTATGTCTCGACTTAACAGAAGACTCTTATGCTAATTTGAGTCCGTCCCAAATTGATCATCTTGTTGATTGTCCTGCAGGTTTACTGCGAACGACACTCGACTCTGTTGCCCCTCTAAAAAAGAAGATAATTAAACAAAGAAGGTTAGCTCCATGGTATAATGCCGAAACCCGCAAATTAAAGCAAACATCGCGAAACCTGTGTACTTTGACTGCTTCTCTCCTGTCAACCTTAGTCAACTAAAGTCGACAATTTCTTCATCTAAGCCATCGACCTGTCTCTTAGACCTCATTCCAACTAGGCTGCTTAAAGATGTTTTACCACTAGTTAGCACGTCTTTAGTAGATATGATCAATCTGTCTTTATTTACAGGCTATGTACCACAGTCTTTTAAAGTAGCTGTAATTGAACCTCTCCTTAAAAAACCTGCTCTTGATCCGGGGGTTTTAGCTAACTATAGACCTATATTTAACCTTCCCATCATCTCTAAGATCCTTCAAAAAACGGTTGCTAATCAGTTATGTGACTTTCTAAATAGCAATAGTATATTTGAGGATTTTCAGTCAGGATTTAGAGTGCATCACAGCACAGAAACAGCACTGGTGAAGATTAGAAATGACCTTTTGATTGCTTCAGACAATGGACTTGTCTCTGTACTTAGATCTTAGTGCTGCATTCGACACCATTGACCATCACATTCTATTACAGAGACTGGAACACACTAAGCTGGTTTAAATCAAGGTTCTGTGCTTGTAAATAGAATTGGTCCATTATATATGTAAGCTGGATGAAACTGATCAGTTAGTAAACCTTTAAGCATGCCTTAATGACATAAAAACCTGGATGATCTGCAATTTTCTGATGTTAAACTCTGACAAAACTGAAGTTATTGTCCTTGGCCCCCGAAAACATCTATCAGCGGAAGACACACTATCAGCGGATATAGTAACTCTAGATGGCATTGCCCTGGACTCCAACACCTCTGTGAGAAACCTTGAAGTTATCTTTGATCAGGATCTATCCTTCAACTCCCACATGAAGCAAACTTCTAGGACTGCCTTTTTCACCTACGTTACATTGCAAAAATCAGGCACTTCCTGTCTCAAAATGATGCAGAAAAATGTATCCATGCATTTGTTACTTCAAGGCTGGATTACTGCAATTCCTTATTATCAGGCAGTCTCTGCACTGGCTCCCTGTAAAATCCAGAATAGAATTTAAAATCCTCCTCCTCACCTACAGTGCTCTAAATGGTCAGGCACCATCGTATCTTAAACAGCTCATAGTACCCACTAGAACACTGCGCTCTCAGAATGCAGGGTTACTTGTGGTTCCTAGAGTCTCCAAAAGTAGATTGGGAGCCAGAGTGTTCAGCTATCAAGCTCCTCTCCTGTGGAATCAGATCCCAGTTTGGGTTCAGGAGGCAGACACCATCTCCACATTTAAGAGTAGGCTAAAGACCTTCCTCTTTGATAAAGCTTAAAGTTAGGGCTGGCTCAGGTGAGTCCTGAACCATCCCTTAGTTATGCTGCTATAGGCCTAGACTGCTGGGGGACTTCCCAGGATGCACCTCTCTCTTCCCCTCTCTCCTCCTCTCCATCTGTATGCATTATCATCTCATAAATGCATGTTACTAACTCGACTTCTTCTCTCTCCCATAGTTTTGTGCTTTCTCGTCCCTCTCTTCTCTCTTACTGTCACTTTCAGCAGGTATTTCAGCCTCTGGAGATGTATTTGGCTCTGTGACTATTGCGACCGACTGGGGCAGTGCTGCTGTTTCTACGGTGGAGGGGACAAGTGGCTCGGGTCCTGCTCGTTGGGCTCCACCTGGAGCTGCTGGGTTGTCCGTCTGGACCCATCATCTTCCCTTATGTTCTACATCCCACACTTTTCATCATAATTATATATACACTACAATTTTGCCATTGTCATCATAATTGTATGTACTATGATTTTCTGCTATGAATCTATTGTGTACATGCAACATCTATTGCATGTCTGGTCGTCCTGGGAGAGGGATCCCTCCTTTGTTGCTCTTCCTGAAGTTTCTATAATTTTTTTTTTTTGGGTAGTTTTTCCTTAGTCGAATCGAGGGTGTAAGGACAGAGGGTGTAGTATGTTGTACAGATTGTAAAGCCCTTTGAGGCAAAATGTTATTTGTGATATTGGGCTATATAAATAAAATTGAATTGAAACGTTGTCTGTAGTTCAGGAGTTCAGGACTGGCTTAACAAGAAGAATACGACAACTGTAGCCAAATACCTTGACACGTCTGTGTGTGGTGGTCTTGATGCCTTGACCCCAGCCTCAGTCAATTCCTTGTGCAGTTCACTCAAATTCTTGAATCGACTTTGCTTGACCATCCTCAAAAGGCTGCGGTTCTCTTGGTTGGTTGTACATCTTTTTCTTCCACACTTTTTCCCCTCCACTCAACTTTCTGTTAACATGCTTGGATACAGCACTCTGTGAATAGCCAGCAACTTTGGCAATGAATGTTTGTGGCTTGCCCTCCTTGTGAAGGGTGTCAGTTGTCTTCTGGACAACTGTCAGATCAACAGTCTTCCCTATGATTGTGTAGCCTAATGAACCAAACTGAGAGACCATTTTGAAGGTTCAGGAAACCTTTGCAGATGTTTTGAGTTGATTAGCTGATTGGCATGTCACCATATTTTAATTTGTTGAGATAGTGAATTGGGATTTTTTTGGTAAATGTGAGCCAAAATCATCACAATTAAAAGAACCAATGACTTAAACTACTTCAGTCTATGTGCATTGAATTTATTTAATACACAAGTTTCACAGTTTAAGTTGAATTACTAAAATAAATGAACTTTTCCATGACATTCTAATTTGTGGAGATGCAAAAAACATCTGGTTCTTGCCAAAACCTGCGTGTTGGTGCCAGGTCCTGCACCAACTGAAAGTTATCATTTAAAAAGCATCATAGTGAATTAACTCCAAGACTGGCTCCATAACCGCTAACTGAAAACACAGATCAGTTATTGGGGGATACAGGTTTATAAGCCCCTTTTCAAAATTCAACATGAGAAACACGAGAATATCCGTGCCTCCTTTGTAGCTGGCCACACACAGAGCACAAACAAACATTAGGCTGTTCAGTACTGTGCAAAATGAAACATTTCAGCAGTGTGCATTTTTTCTATACAGGAGGAATTCTATATGATCATACATTAATATTGTTTTTGCAAATGTTAGTCCAGAAGTTCTATATACTTTAGATTACTATAGTATTGTAGATTTTTTAATTTTTACCATCCAATGTAGTGATAATTTTCCATTGATTTAATCAAAAGGTATGAAAATCAACTTGTAGAGGCCTGAAACAGTGACCATCATATCACTATGACAGATGGCATATATCAGTCACATTTCACTACTCCGTAAGTTGATTTCACACTGAAGAACATTCTGAACTAAAAAGTTAAAATACTACAACATGCTTAGAGAAAGGTTTGGCAGGACATTAAATGTAATTAGCAGAAAACTGGCTCAACTTGCAAAATCAAAAGTACTCATGGCTGTCTTAGTAGAAAGAAAACATTGTGAAATACTACAACACAACAACCTTTGCAGATAAATTCACTGTCTGAATGTTGAAGTATCTGCTGACAGGAATTAAAGTTAGAGCCAAGCTGTTTCCCAGAAAACACAATAAAATTCCAATGAAATGGTGTGTACTCTGGGGTAAAAATTTCATAAACCAACAATAATTTGGAAACAGACTTGATCTGACTGTATAACTACAAAATATAATATACAAGTTTAATTTCGGAGTTGCTAATTGCAGACTGATATTGACTTTTATAGGAAACAAGACATTTTACATCCATCAGACACCACACTTACTTTTCATTACACTCAGCATCCCTCTACTTTCTACACTGGCACTCAATGTGTAACATAATCACTGTTTATTTTCTTTTTTGGAAAATTAAGTCAATTTAAATGTTTTATCCAGCATTGTGTTTCTTCCAAAATGTAAATTGCTAAAGCAAAATTGTTGCATATTAATGTAATATGCATGAGCTTGGACAACTCGGAGACACAAAAACAATGAACTTTACTTCTCCCTTTATCATTTCAGTGTGTTAGAAAAGATCCACACAAACAAGAGTTTCTAAATTTTGGAGTGACTGATCTATGTTTTCTGAGCAGGTAGAATACATAGACTACAGTTTTGAGTTGAATTGTCCTGCATATTTTGGATAAAAACTGTTTTCTCCCTTTTTCAGCCTAAATGCCTGAATGCTTGAGTCAGAAGAAACCTGTGTGTGAATTAATAAAAGGATGAACTGGAAAGTGTAAACATGGAATCAGTATAGTGATGTTATACTAGGTTCTGGGGCATTTTAACAATTGATAGCTTAATAACAACATTCATGTACAGTGAGTGATTTGGTGCATGCAGCTGTGTGTGTGTGTGTGTGTGACCTGGCTGCACCACAACATCTACACTCGATGGGCAGAGTGTGTGCCGCGCTGACAGAACAGTAAATTTAGTGTTTTTATTCCTTCTTTTTACATTTCTCTAGATGCAAATTAAAAAAAAATAAAAATACACTACCGGAACTGTATGAGGTCATCAGACCATATCTGCTGCCTACTTACACCCAGCTGATTAAAAGGGTCAAACCATCAGTAAAAACAGTGTGGACAGATGAAGCTATAGCAGCTCTACAGGACTGTTTTGAGTCCACAGACTGGCACATGTACAGAGAGACCGCCACCCAGGAGAACCACATCAATCTTGAGGAATATACAGCATCAGTGACATCATACATCAGCTAATCTGTTGATGATGTGGTAATCATAAAGACAGAGAGGTGAGGGCTCTATCCAGAGCTAAAAAAGCTGCCTTTTGTTCAGGGGAAAAGGAAGCCAGAGTGAAAGCTGGCAACAAGGAGGTAAAGCGGAAAGACTGGAGATGTCAGCGTTGGTGCGGTGCAGTGAGGAGGCATCAAATAAGGACGTAACATAGATGGGTTTATTAAACAGAGTGGTGACAGGAACAGAACACACTACCAACATAAGCTAACCTAAACTAAGAACGGACAGGGAGTGAAGGGAGGTGACTCAATATAAAGGGAGTGCAGATGACGAGGACCAGGTGCAGGGAATCAGGGAAGAGTGGGAGTGCTGATTGTGAAGTGACTACAGGTGTGGGACAGGGAGGAGAAAGGGCAAGTGAAGGATTGTAACAGGAGAGATACCTCAACACCCACACCAAACAATAAAGATATGTAACAGGTGATCAAAAACATCACAGGCTACAAAAGCAGGAGCATCATGTGTGATGCCACATTACCAGATGAGCTAAACACATTTTATGCTTGGTTAGATCTTGTTTTGTCCTGAAGTATATTCCGCCTCCAGAGAACTATCCACCATCAGTATCCACAGCAGATGTGAGAAGAAACCTGCTGAGAGGGAATATGCATAAAGCTGCTGGGCCTGATAACATCCGTGGCTGTGCACTAAAAACATGTGCCAACCAGCTAGCCACTTACAGGGACGATGGTGGCTGTCTTGAAGAAACCATCCCTGTACCTAAAAAAGTCTGCAGTATCTAGTCTAAACGACTATCGCCCTGTTGCACTCTCAATCTGAAGTGCTTAGAGAATATGGTCATAGGGGACATAGAGGGGCACATAAAGAACAATATTCCAACCAGCCTGAAACCTCAGCAGTTTGCTTTCAGAACCAACAGATCCACAGAGGATGCCATCTCCATTGTCCTCCACTCAGTGTTCACACACCTTGAGAAAAACAACACCTACATCAGAATGCTGTTTGTTGATTTCAGCTCAGCATTCAACACAATGCCTCAGCAACAGATGCCAGACAGTTCGGATAGGTGGCCTATCCAAACACCTCAACTCTGTTGTGAAATTTGCAGGCGACAACACCATCGTCCGCTAGATTTCAAATGATAAGACTTCATATTGGGATGAAATCAACAATCTTGGACAGAGAATAATCTACTTCTCAAGGTCAGCAAAACTAAGGAGCTGATTGTTTATTGTCGGAAAAAAGACACACTCCTGTCTGAATCAGTGGAGCTGAGGTGGAGCAGGTGAACATTTTTAGGTTCCTGGCAATTAGCATCACAGAGAACCTGTCATGGTCATCTAACATCTCCACCCTGGTAAAGAAAGCTAAAAAATTACTATATCTCTTAAGAAAACTTAAGAAGGCAAAATTCCCATGCTAAGTTCTTGTTAACCTTTACAGAGGAGAAATAGAAAGTATTCTGACTAGAAACATCAGTAATTCATACTCAGTACGCCACCGTGTAAAACGTGACTGTAAATGACTGTTTCTGTGAGAAGCATAAAGGAAACTGCAACTTAAATCTTGTTATGGGTTATGTGGCTGCACTGTCTTTGAACCAACAGTGGGCCTCAAAGATACAGTATTTGCTTCAGAAGCCAGTATGTTGTTGATTACACTAAATTAAAAAGCTATTCATGAAATTGATTTGTTTTCAGACTTTTGCTAGGTTATGCATATTGAAGACCCAGGTTTTAATTTGACCAGAGGCAGCCAGATCTCAGCTTCGCTTCCCCACCATGAGCCAGAAATTAGCTGGGGAATTTGGGAATCTAGTTTGTACAATAAGCTAATGAGATGCTTCCACAGGGCACCATACATTTATAGACCTTGTTTTACTGGTTTTAATCTGGTCTGTCTGTCACTCCAAATGAACTGATATGCTGTTATACTATTTCTGTAAATACACATATATTTCTATTCCATGACAAAAGAGGTCATGTAAACTTGGTGCTTATTAAGATAACAACAAGAAGAATCGCATTTCCTCAAATATGGGTGATCTAGTTGGTCTCAATGCACCCCACTGACATGGGTCACTACCCATCACAAACAAAGGTGATTAAAATCTTCCACTTTGACTTTGACAGATCAGATTTTTCTCCCAATAAAACATGTCTCATCCGACATGAGCCCTTGAAATGAAGTAGTTCCACATAGCTGTTATGATTATCTTGTCGTTTGTTATGAAACTGTTATAAACAAAAGCTTGTTCAAATATGACCATATATTTTGTGTGTAATAATTCTGGTTAAAGAGCCCTTTTGTATCACATTGTCACATTTATCTTTAATTAGTTTCCTTGTCACCTATTCATCAACAGATGAATTCCAGGGCTCCTACTCATTTTTAACTTCCCAATTCTCAGACTTCTTTCATTCCTCAGAAGATTGATGATGTTGATATTAAAGTATTTTGAGTGAGATGGGCCACGAAGATAATTTTTTACTTGTAAATTTATAGTGGCTTTATGACTATAGGAAATACCCATACACTAGATATGTTTGTTTGTACAATTCCAGACTTCATGAATTCAGACACCGTCTGGATGTGGAAATAATGAACTCTGTTTTCAAACATTCAGATATTCTCCGGTCAGTATATTTTAGAGAGGAAAAATAATCTCATCATTTAGCCAGTGCAGACTTCATACTCTTTGATTTGTTAATCCTTTGGTGTGTTTCTGTACATTGTTTGTGAGAACTGATATGAGTTTTATGCCTTCAGAATGAGGACATTTTTGCAAATGGTCAGGTTAAGGTCAGGGTTAAGCGAAAGGGAATTAAAGGTAGTCAAGGGTACAAAGGTGCTGCTATTTATATGACTAGCTGTAACACTCAGTTATGAACCAATCAGCACATATTGTTTGTGAATAATCTATGCTCTTTCTTCCTCTATTGCTTATGTACATCTTCATGTCGAAGTATCTTATAAAGAACCCAGTAGAATATATTGAAAAAGAGAAAGGCCAGAGGGAAGCCAGCCCTCGACAAAGTGTCAATCTTTTTGGCTCTGTCAATAAATAACTTCCTCATTTCTTCAGTGCTTTTACCCCCTCCACCTGCTGCTGCTCTAGGTGGATTCTGGGTAGCGTTTGCTGTGGCTCCTGAAGTGTTCAGTACAGTAACAGTATTGTTGGCGCTGGCTTTCGAGTCCTTGCTGTTGCTGGGTGTGGAGGTCACAGCAGATGTGGATGTCAATCTGCTCTCATGTACTTCACTTTCCTGTTGTAGAGACAAGAAGGAGGAGGGAATTATGGAGCCGATAATAGTGATTATTTTTTACTCTATTCACAGAATGTACGTGCCACTGATGGTCCCTTGTGCAAGGCACAGAATGAGGGTTAAATTGATATACTGCTCTGTTTATATACAATATTGGCTTTGGATTAGAAATGATGAAATAATGATGAAAGAGTCATATATTCTGTGTCATACTTTTGGCCATGTTGTGGAACGACTCGGAGCTGTTCCTAGCAAACTTCTGAGCACATGCTTCTTTTGAAGATTTGCTACAGTATATTACGATTTAGCTAAAAATGTAGCACAGTGGTGTTTCTATGTCTTCTTTCAATTTTATTGATATTTCCTTCATCTTGTCTTCTATAACTGTCTTATGTTAAACTGCTACATGAATATTATCATGATGATAATGTTTGACGATCGTGATTATCATCACCCAGTGTCCCTGTCCACATCTTCGCTAAACCAGCAAACCAATACGGGTGGACTTACAACAACACAGTGGATGGAATATGCAAGTGAAACATGCACAAATGCAAATACACACACACATGTACAATGCCATTACTCTGTGGTCGCTGGTGTAGATATTACAGGGTCTGTATGTTTGAGGCCGTTGTTAATGTTAACATGATGAAGGGAATCAGCTAGCTCCTCTGGATCAACTGCGCCTCCACTGTTCTACCAATCGAAAGCATGCACACAAGTAACAGACAGAAACCAAAAGGAACAGCATCCAAACATATGGTTGTAACACCCATTCATTCAGCCAACCTATGTGTTATGTTTAAATGATATTGCTGTCAATTACATTTTGTGTGGGTGAGTCTAAATTCTGAACAATTCAGTTACCTTTTTAAAACAAATCGGCCGTGGCAGAACGGTTGCCTGCCAATTGGAAGGTCAGAGGTTCAATCCCCCAGCCATGCGTCGAAGTATCCTTGAGCAAGATACTGTACCTGTTATAGTTTTGATGCTATGAATCTATTCTGTACTTACGACATCTATTGCATGTCTGTCCGTCCTGGGAGAGGGATCCCTCTTCCTGCGGTTTCTATCATTTTTTCCCCTGTTAAAAGGGTTTTTTGGGTAGTTTTTCCTTAATCGAATCGTGGGTCTAAGGACAGAGGGTGTCGTATGTTACAGATTGTGAAGCCCTTTGAGGCAAATGTATTTGTGATACTGGGCTATGTAAATAAAATTTAATTGAATTGAATTGAATTAAAATGCTCCAGAAGCTGCGCCTTCGGTTTGTGAATGTAAGTCGCTTTGGATAAAAGCGTCTGCTAAATGACTAAATGTAAATGTAAATCATAAAAAATATTAACTAATTAATGATGTTTTCAGCCGGAGCCCCTGAGGGCTGTGTGCTCAACTTGGTTCAGTGTACTTGTCTGCATAATCATCACAATTGAAGTATAACCCTACACTATTAAATAAAAACTTCCTTTATTTGTTACTCTGTTGCATCCCCAGGTGTTCCATTCTACAATTTATCCATATACTGTAAGCCAAAACCTACCTTGAATAAGCATGTTGCGCTTTTTTTCCCATCAAGAGACGTCCCTTTTGTTGGGTGTATTGTTAATGTATTCTCCTTTACACATCTACTAACAATCCATTTGATAAAAGCTGAACAGAGATTTTGAGGGAACCAGTCAACTCCTCCAATCATTTTAAACTGCAGCTCTACTTTCTACTAATTTTTTCTTTTGACCAGTTTGCAACAACATAAAATAACATCAGCAGTTCTCTCTGCTGCCAAAAACATACAAGCATATTCTTATTCTTTTCTTTAGGATCTAGACAAGATACTATGTGCTGTGGTTGTTTCAACCCATTTCATGATTACTTCCTAAACATACATGCAGTCAAATATTGACCTTTTTTAATAAATAATAGTCAGATCAGTACAGGTCTTCTTACATTATGACCAAAATATTGCAAGCTTTTTCCAGCTGGTAGAAAACTGCAAAATCCAGCATCAATCAGTAATTTCAACTGTCTCCCAACAATTTAAACTGAGAAGATACACATTCTTTGGTCAGATAATAATGTATACTAATTGTAAAACTGTTTCTTTTATTTTTCAATTCTGTTTAAAACTTACTAACTTACTGGGTTGCCTTTCTGAGACAGACAGAAACCAAAAAAATACTCAAATTAAAGTAAATGCTGGTTGTGTATGTGAGTTGAATTTATCCTTTCCTAACCTACATATCCTAATTATGCATTGAAAACAGTCTTATCCTCTGTTTGGATGGCTTTCTGTTAGAAAAAATCTTATAACTGTGTTCTTAAGAATCATAAAACCATATGATGAAGTTAGAGCCATGCTGTATCATGCACTAATGCAGTAAGTGAGATTTCAGGAGACTCAAACATGCACAGTAAGACACTGTATAGCTACAGTCACACATCTGAAATTTAGTTATTTTCAACATTACACTCTAACATCATGATTTTCTTTTTCAACCCCTCCTTACTCTCTCTCATTTATCGCTATTCCTATGATTAGCAAACTGCAACAGCAAAATGTCACCACAAGGTGGCAGCCTCAAACCAGTCCATAAGTTTGTGTGTGTATATGCATGTCTGTGTGCAGGTAAAGATAGTATGTATAGGTGCCATTTTGTTTTTGTCTATGATCACTCTGGATGATGGAGAGTGGACTGTGTTGTTTGTTGTAGGATTTTTCAATACCTTGCTCTTGTGATGTCGTCTGAATCGCAGAAGCTCTTTATGTTGCCTCGACACAAAGTTGACAGCAGCGTACTCCAACAATGCAGAGAAGACGAAGAGAAGACACACTGCCATCCAGATGTCTATGGCCTTGACATAAGACACCTGTAAACATACACACACACTTCAAAGTGTCAATCTGTGGACTTTCACCCACCAGAGGTCTCTTGTAAACTTTGGTATAGATGATCCTGCAATGCAAATGAGAGTTTGTTGATTGATATGATTTTGCTTTTCATTACCATTTACAGGCTGTGGCTTTGTGGAAGAGCGGGTCGTCCACCAATCGTAAGGTAGGCGGTTCGATCCCAGCTTCCCCCAGCCCACGTTTCAAAGTGTCCTTGAACAAGATACTGACCCCAAAATTTCTCCTGAGGGCTGTGAGGTTGTGTGAATGGTTAAATTTCGTTGTACTGATGGGCAGTTAGCTCCTGCCATTAGTGTATGAATGTGTGTGAATGGGGTGAATGTGATATGTACTGTGAAACCGGTTTGAGTAGTCGGAAGATTAGACAGGCACATTTACTAGTGCTAGTACAGTCCATTTACCATTTACCATATGAGATACAGCTGACCACAAGTTAACTTTAGAATTTAGCCATGCTAGAGGCTGGCTTTAGGGATGACAATGCCTAGACAGACAGTTGTCAGTCCGCTTTTGACATTTTTGTCTTTTTTTAAAGTATATTTTTTGCACTTTTGCCTTTAATGGACAGAGACAGCTGAAGATAGGAAATGGGAGATAGCGAGAGAGGGGGGATGACATGCAGCAAAGGGCCACAGGTCAGAGTCGAACCCGGCCCACTGTGGTGAGGACTGTAGCCTCGCACATGGGGAAGGTGCTCTACCGAGTGAGCTAACAACATTTTTGGTTTTGTGTGAAAAAAACTCTACATATTCAGGCCAGTCTGTTACTTAGCTTGCATCTCAAACCCTGTACCAACCAGCCAGAACAATATTTTTATGACTGTACTGAAAACTGGTTACTGTAAATCTCAACCTGGGTGACCTCTATTAAGTGAGTAAGTCAATGATATTTTTACATGTATGTTCTAACCAATTCACATTTTCCTACAATATTTACAGACATTTTTTTAGAGTTGCAGCTGCTGCCCTTCACACACACCCATGGCTATGCTATTGATGCTTGTGGTGTCAAAATAACGTATCCTCATTCTTTTATGTGTAACATACTGGAGTGCAGAGTTCTGTTGAACACTGGAAACATGAGAAACCTGTTTACCTCTAAACACACTGTCAGTCCTGGTAAACCCCCATACGGGAGGTACTGGACCAGCTCTCCGTTTCAATGGTTAGATCCTTAGACTCTCAGAGTATTACCCTAAAGCACTGACTAAGGACTGTTTAAGCTGGTGGCGAGGAGAAATGCGTAGCTTCTCACTGCCTAAATCTGAGCGTTGAACCTGCTTCCTCTGTTATGGCAACTGACCGAATTAGTTACCAGTACCAGCCGCGATTGTTAACGGCAGCTCGCTAAATAAACTGGGCTCTTGTTATCGTGGCAGGATGGGTTTTAGGGGCTCAGATGTGAATCCCAAGGGATTCATTTAATTAGCTAGAGTAACCTGTAAGTTGTCGTTATACACACAACAACCTAACTTTTTACCACCATCTATGAACTCAAAATGTATGTCACACAACTATTTTAACTATAGTTTGATTATTTATTGCAATAAGTAAAGCTTACTGCAAGGGCAATAGTAAACAATTCAATTCACATTTCAATGTTCAATTAATTTATTCAAATAAGTCAAACAATAAATCGTAAAATCAATAAAGAGCTGAGTCTCAATTCAATATTTTTGTGGTTCTGGATGAAGAAGAGAGCAGAGTCTGTCTGGCAAGAGAAACCCCACTCCTCCTGTTGAAGACCGATTCTCTGAAGAAAACCTTGTGACTCCTTCAGAAGTCCCCGAAATGATCACAGGCTGAAGTCCAAAATTACAGTGTGATCAAAGGAACTTCAGCCCAAATTTGTGATTCTCTGTCACTGGGGTAATTAATCCTTTTTGTGCTCAATCCCTCTGATACTGACAAAGTTTTCGATGCGATGTCCTCTTTCATTGATGTTACAGCTCACTGTTGGGATTCAGGTAGGGCAGGTTTGGTTATTAACATAAAATATCAAATATGATTTATGAATATTAATAAAACACTTAATGTTATTAAGTTATTAATACAATTAATAATTACTGGGCACCACCTGAAATTCAGGAATTAATAACCAAACGTGAAAAACAGTCTCAAAGGTAGCTGTCCACCTAAAATGCTGATTGCAGCCCACTAAATTCAACTAGGGGGAGGTCCAAACAAAATGGCGGTCAGCCTGGTTCGCTCCTTTAAGTGATGCACAGCTTAGCTAGCTATGCTATGCTATGCGACCACGTTATTTGAGCACCGTTTGGAGCATGTAAAGGTATGTGAGTTAGTGGAGAAGAAAGAGGGGGTGAATGCACACACAGAAATAAGAAACCTCTAGGGCTGTGGTTGAGGGCGATAGAATTCTTAAATTTCAGAGCAACACAGCTGCAGACTCATGTACTTATGTTTATTGAGCCGGCAATATAGCATCCTATCGATTACGCAGTGGCTAGGCTACCAATTACCGGCGTGGTCGGTACACGGACGGTAACTTCTAACACAAAGGGGGAAACACACAGATAAGCAAGAACTCTCATACACTGTGGGAGGCATAATAACTCACTTCATCACACAGTAATCTGACCAGACTTCCATCTGGGTCTAATTACTGGACTTAGTCTGAAGCTGGTTATTAGCTCAACAGGGCTGTAGCTAACTGGACTTTAACACAACCTAAAAATATCGTGATTTCCAACGTAAACAAGCACAATTCACAACAATAAAGCTTCAATGAAATAACACAGTTATAATATCTAACTCTGCCCAGACACAATTATTGCCTCTTACTTGGGGACCGCTTTGTCCAAGCGATCATAATCAGTCCATTATAACAGGAGAAGGCAGTGATCAGCGGCTCCGTGATTATAGCATTTTCTGTTGGCAGCCGAGGCAAGGGATACGCGGGGCGTCGGAGGAAGGGTTGCTCGGGGCTTTGGGCTCTCTGGCTCTCTTCCTTGAAACAGCAAAGCTTGTGATGAGCTGGCTGGCTTCCTTCTGCACGAACGACCGAGGATCCAAAGTGTTAAACACTGTTAGCTCGGACCAGCAAGCGGGATTCGTCATTCCTAAGGAAACTTTAAAGTCACATGAAGTGTCGTCTTGAGGTAATGTGGAGTTAACTTGAGAGAGAGTTGAGGTGTCCTGCTGTCGCAACAAAGTTGCTGTGGAAATGAAAATGACGGGCCGGGCGTTGCCATCTTTTATAACCTCAGTGACGTCATAGTCGTACGGCGGGGTTTCATTTGCAGTCCTGCACCTCATAGCCAATCACAGCCTGTAAAGTTGGGGTCAACTGAGAGCTGCTTTCTGGGTCAGGTCTGAGTTTCAGTTACACCTCAGTGTGAACAAACAGCTGTTTGCATGCGGGCTCAGGCTTCTTCTTTTCCCAACAGGCCCAAATTTCTTTGTTTCCCCACATGGCTAGCCACGCTAGGCTAAGCTTAGGCAAGGCCCAACATCATGTTCTTCATATGATGTGAAATAACCATGAAATTCTCTGTCACTGGGTTTCTTCTCACTCAATATGACACACTTAAAACTTTCTTTCACCTCTCACAAAACAGATATTTCTCCAGAATAAACAAACTGTCAAACACTGCTTAATCGTGACACATTTAACGGCCGTGTCGACCTCACATTGCTTCAATCTTTACATCGTTATGTAATAACCTCAGTCCTGGTGACTTCATTCATTTTGTTCTTAAAACATTCTCGCTTACATTTCTTTATGATTAATTTTGGTTATATTCACTTTTGGTAATCGCATACGACATCATCTCATGTTACACAAATCACATCAGGATGTCATATGCAAAGCTGGGGTGCAATGATTTCAATTTATAAAGGCAATTCATAACACAAGTTTTCTCACTGAACTTCTCCTACAGAGCAGGTCTAGACTGTGCTCTTTAAATTATTTGGATCTCAGCTCACTATTTTGATCTCAACTTATTTGACAACACACACAGCCTCAGTCATGTTGTTGAGGTGTTTGTGTACAGTATGAGTTGGGTGTACTAAAAGGATGTTGGGGTTTACCATTATTAAAGGGGCACCAAGCTGTGTAGGTGCAATCAATTAAATTTGGCTATCAAGATTATCAAAGATAATCATAAATAATGACTTGAATTAATAAAGACCTCGCGGGACCACCTTTCAACTGAAAGAAAATTATAGCAAATTTATTGATTGAGTCTCAAAACTATCAATTTGGAAGTCAGATTATAAACTAAATTAATAACTATAACCCAAAATTACCATTAATAGCTAGTGGGTGAAGGATTTGGAATTCAACATAAAAGAGGGTGGCAAATGATTTACTCTTGTGAGACATTAAAGCGAGCAGCATAATTATACACAAGCATTTATTTAAAAAGATAAACAAAGCAAATGCACACAGTATGAAGACTAACTCTAAATACATTAAACTACAGAACAAAGGGGTGTGTGTGTGTGTTTGTGTGTGAGATGGCTGCTTGGATGTAAAATGGCATCAAACAAAACAAAGCTAATTCAAAATGGCGGCGAGGTCTTGTAAGTTAGAGTGGCTCTGAGGAAGGCCAAATTAGAGGTTTGTGTGGGATCTGTAAGATAAGGTAAAAGGAGTTAGTTAGCATCCAAAGACTATGTGGAGTATAGCATGAACTAACATCGACTCAGGCGTGGCAATCAGATTAACCTTATAGACTGAAAACACATCACAACAATAAAACTCAGAAAACTCATCAGTACATGTACATAATTAAACTAAACAGTTCTGTACGTAAGCTATGCTAAGTACCCTGTTAAGCTATGCTAAGCCCAGTGGTTGTTACCAGTCCATGGCGAAGAAGAGAGGTTGCTTTGGGACGATGCTGATCTGTTAACTGGCATCCATCTGTCCGTCCGTTCAGGCAGGGAAGAATTGTCTGTTGTCTGTTGTCCTCCTTACAGTTAGCTCGAGGTGCTAACTTCCTTAGTTCTTAAAGTTTAGCTGGAAGACTTGGCTCTAAACTTTGTTGCAGGAATCTTATCCAGAATCTCGCCTTTCTACTGTAAGAGTGAGTTTGATTCTGAAGGAAGGCAGGCTTCTGGGTTGCGACCTAACCCTTTATCCTTACATTGGGGGTCTGCTCTGGCAGCTTTACCTGGGGAGCAAGAAGCTGTCTGCCTGGAGTGAAGCCAGGATGAAGAGTAGGACAAAGGCCACTGGGTCCCTTTCTTAACCTGGTGCCCTCCAGTGTCACAGGTTAGACTGACCAATGGTAGCTGGAAGCTGGTCCCATGGGAGGAGTTCATGCCTCCGGGGATTCTAGGGGACTGAGTTCCATGTTTTCTTCTCATGCATACAAGATACCAGAACAAGACTAAGAGGTGCTTTCTCACACATGCTCTAAATTGTAAATGGTAAATGGACTGTACTTGTTTAGCACCTTTCTAGTCTTCCAACTACTCAATGTGCGGCGTGTGTAATCAACACATACTTGTGTTTGCTCATGCAAATCATCCACCAATAAAAAGAAGGAAAAAAAGAGCCATTTCAGGTCTCTGGAGAGGGACTACATCAACTCATCCACACAAACACATGGACTCTCTTTGTCCACCTCCTTTCCAAGTCACATACCTATATACTTTAGGTATTTATAAAATAAGTCCTCCTTATGCTATATGTGCTGCACCAAAGGCCTGGGAGTCAACAATTTTAACTTATTGGACACAATCTATCTGTGCATCCATGGTTACGGTACAAACAGGATCTGCTTACAGCTAATGTAGCATGACTTTTTAGAGGTGCAGATTCACCAAAATGTGAACAATACTAAAAAACAAACAAATAAAAACAACACTCTTCAGGTGTAGCCCGAAGCAAACCGACTCGATATCAACATTACACTTCGTGTTTACATCACTCAAAGAATGGAGGGAACACTGGAGACAAAAACTCAAATCATATTTATCTTATACAAAATGTATACATAAATAACAGGAGTGACAAAAAACATAACAATAAGCTTCATGGTACCAACAATGAACACTGACAACTCTTCTTTATCCATCTCTATCCATTCATATACAGACATGTTCAGTGTGTTGAAAGCCTGTGAACATACAGGCAAAAATAAAAACTTTAAAATAAAAAAAATGAAATTGTCCATTGAAAATGTTCCATTCATATTCCAAATAATGGCATTTCTGAGTAGTACTAGTAGTAACTTCATATGGAAATAATAAATAACTTGCCTAGCTAACATTTGTACTGATGCCATAAGCCTGATGTAAAAAGTGTAAAAACCAAGCAAAAACAGCCTTTTGTTGTGATTTTGGGTTGAGTTGGGTGTTTTCTGTGTTTTGTGGAGTTTCTGTGGTGGTACTATCAGTGGTTTGAGTTTATGTGCTATGGAGTTCCTGTTTTATTTCTGAAGATGTTTGTTCTGTCTGGGTTTTGGATTCAGTTTTGTTAGTTGCTGTTTTATTTTCTAAATTGTCTGTTCCCTCGTGTCTGTCAGTATTGCTTCCTGTCTGTGATTGCCCTGATTGTTTCCAGCTGTGTCATTGTGTTCACCTGTGTCTTGTTTTCTCCTCTCCTTGTGGGTTTTCTCTATTTCCTATTGAGTTGTTATCATATTTGCTGCAAGTTAGTTTTTGAGTTTAATCTTCCTGCCTACTTTTAACCTGTTTGCTGCTTGTCTACCAAAGAGACAATAAACCACAGCTCATAATGTTGCTACCTCTGTCTGTTTGTAGACAAAGAGCGGTTCAAATCCCTCTTATGACGAGCATTAGATCAAGGACCATGACATCTCCTGGTATGGCGCAACCGGAGCCCTGGAGCCAGGCCTGGGGTTGGGGCTAGCATGTGAGCACCTGGTGGCTGGGTCTTACCCCACAGGGCCCGGCCTCAGCCCAAAGGAGTAAGGACCGTACTCCCGTGTGCCCACCACCTGCAGGAACAACCGTAAGGGGCCGGTGCAATGTGGATTGGTGGCAGTCGAAGGCGGGGGCCTTGACGACCCAATCCTCAGACACAGAATTTGGCTCTAGGGACTTGGAATGTCACCTTGCTGTGGGGAAGGAGCCTGAGCTGGTGCAGGAGGTTGAGAGATTCCGACTAGAGATAGCCGGGCTCACCTCCACACACAGCTTGGGCTCTGGAACCCAACTCCTTGAGAGAGGCTGGACTCTCTACTACTCTGGAGCTGACCCACCATGTGTTAGAGTTCACCCTGGTGAATGAGAGGGTCGTTTCCCTGTGGCTCTGGGTCGGGGATAGGTCTCTTACTGTTATTTGTGCTTATGGGCCAAATGGCAGTGTAGAGTATCCGACCTTCTTGGCGTCTATGGGAGGGGTGCTGGAAAGTGCTCCGATCCGTGACTCTGTTGTTCTACTGGGGGACTTCAACACTCATGTGGGCAGCGACAGTGACACCAGGAGGGGCGTGATTGGGAGGAACGGCCCCCCTGACCTGAACCCAATAGGTGTTCTGTTACTGGACTTCTGTGCTAGTCACAGTTTGTCCATAACGAACACCATGTTCTAGCGTGTCCTGGTGCCACGTGCACTAATGGACACCCTTGGCCGGAGGTCGATGATCAACTTTGTGGTTGCTTCAACTGAACTCTGGTTGTATGTCTTGGACACTCGCGTGAAGACAGGGGCAGAGCTGTCAACTGATCACCACCTGGTGGTGAGTTGGGTCCGATGGCGGGGGAGAAAGTTGGACAGACTTGGCAGACCCAAACGTACTGTGAGGGTCTGCTGGCAACGTTTGGCTGAATATCTGGTCAGAGAGATCTTCAACTCCCACATCCAGCAGAGCTTCAACCAGATCCCGAGGGAGGCTGGAGATTTTGAGTCCAATAGGACCATGTTCTCCGTCCTCCATTATCGATGCGGCTGCTCAGAGCAGTGGCCGTAAGATCGCCAGTGCCGTAAGGTCCCGGTGGTGGCCTCCGGAAGTAAGGGATGCCGTCAAGCTGAAGAAGGAGTCCTATCGAGCCTGGTTGGCTCGGGGGACTCCGAAGGCTGCTGATAGGTATCGGAGGGCCAAGCAAGCTTCAGCCCAGGTGGTTGCGGGTCTGGGAGGAGTTCAGTGAGGCCATGGACAAAGACTATTGTTCGGCCTCGAATACCATCTGGCGCCTCAGGAAGGGGAAGCAGTGCCCTGCACACACTGTTTACAGTGGCGGTGGGAATGTGCTGACTTTGACTGGGGACATCCTCAGATGGTGGAAGGAGTACTTTGGATAGGGATAAGATCTGCTCTGAGTACCTCAAGTCTTTGGTTTTTGTGGGGCTGGTTTGCATTGCTGGCAGTAAGTTACACTTGTTCCCAAGTACATGTAGGCCTCCAGCAGGGCTGCCCTTTGTCACCGGTCTTGTTCATTATATATATGGACAGGATTCTAGGCGCAGTCAGAGTCCGGTTTGGGGAAGACAAGATCTCATCTCTGCTTTCTGCAGATGATGCTGTCCTGTTGGCTTCATCAAACCAGGACCTTCAGCGTGCAGTGGGACAGTTTGCAGCCGAGTGAGAAGCAGCTGGGATAAGAATCAGCACCTCCAAGTCTGAGGCCATGGTTCTCAGCCAGAAAAGGGTGGCTTGCCCCCTCCAAGTTGGTGGAGAGCTTCTGCCTCAAGTGGAGGAGTTTAAGTATCTTGGGGTTTTGTTCACGAGTGAGGGAAGGATGGAACGGGAGATCGACAGGTGGATTGGTGTATCTTCCGCAGTGATATATTGGTCCGCTGTGGTGAAGAAAGAGCTGAGCTGCAAGGCAAAGTGCTCTATTTAACAGTTTATCTACGTTCCTACTCTCACCTATGGTCCTGAGCTTTGGGTCATGACCGAAAGGACAAGATCCTGGATACAGGTAGCCGACATGAGTTTTCTCCATAGGATGGCTGGGCACTCCCTTAGAGATAGGGTGAGGAGCTCGGTCACTCGGGAAGAGCTCAGAGTAGAGCCGCTGCTCCTCCACATCGAGAGGAGCCAGCTGAGGTTGTTTGGGCATCTGTTTCGGATGCCTCTTGGACTCCTCCCTGGGGAGGTGTTCCGGGCTTGTCCAACAGGGAGGCCCCGGAGAATACCTCAGCCAGCTGGAGGGACTATGTCTCTCTGGCTGGCCTGGAACGCCTCGGTATTCCCCCAGAAGAGGGAAGTGTCTAGGCGTCCCTGCTTAGACTGCTGCCACCGCGACCCAGCCCCAGATAAGCAGTTTGATGGATGGAAGGATGAACGGAAGGGTTCAGTGCAGTATCTTGTTGAAATGCACTTCAGCTCCATTATATTTTCTGTGATTTAAGGTCTCTAAAGAGAAAGGTGCTGTTTCTCTCAAGCTTGGAGTGTGACTCCAACAGAGTTTTCACTATATGTCTGCACTGGTTTACCCTGTGCAGACAGCTAGGGCATATCCCTATACACACTTGTTGAGAGGCAAGGCAAACCCTTCGACAACTCAGCAGACTATCACATGGATGACAAATACAGAGAGACAACCATTCACACTCACATTTACACCTATGGGCAACTCTAAAGTCTCTAATTGCACTTTTCCACTACACAGTACCAACTTGCCTCAGCTCGACACGACTCGTCTTTGTTTGGTTTTCCACTGTGTAAAAGTTGTACCAGTACCTGCTTCCACGTTCTTTTTTTTGTACAACCTCTGGCGAGATTCCAAGCGAACTGAGGCAATACTTAAATGTCATAATTCACCTAATATGCATGTGTTGGGACTGTGGGAGGAAAGTGGTGCACCTAAAGGATGCCCACACAGCTACAGATGAATAATAAAATACACAATCACAAACCTTAGGCAATGAAGTCCTGGAGCCGGAGCTCTGTGTTGTCATTGTGAGGACAGTGGTGATGCCCAGTGCTACTCTGGCCGGGGCAGCATCCATGTTGATCCAGAAGGAGACCCAGGATAGAATGACAATGAGCAGAGAGGGGATGTACATCTGGATCAAGTAGTAACCCATCTGACGCTCCAGGTGGAACCGCACCTCAATACAAGTAAATTTACCTGCAACAAAGCCGAGACATGCTAAAATAATATTCGCTTCTCAATCATGTCATGGCAATGGCTGTGCATGTAGATTTGGCAGCAAGTAGTTCCCTCAAACTTTGCTACATTTTTGTTTTAATTAGTTATTTTCTCATATATACTAGTAATATACTCATCAACACTGGAAAAGGAAGTGCAGGGATTGGATTAAATGCAGTGGACCTTCAGACAATCACTGCTAATGGCATCTCCCATCCTGACAATCAGACCAGACAAAACACAACACTCCGGTAAGACTAGGGGAGGCATCTAGTGGATGGCCATTGTTTCCAACATGTGGAATATTTATTAAGATGTCGACCATATTATCTGCCCACAGAATTCATCAGTGTTTTTATTGCTGCTGTTTATATTCCTCCAGATGGGAATTCAAAAAACACACTTCAGGATTGGTATGAGGTCATCACAGCAGTCACATTTCACCAGTCAAGCAACTGGTGTTTTTATTGTAGCTGGTGGTTTTAATCAAAAAGACCTCTGAACTATATTTCCTAAATTCCACCACCATGTCTACATCCCCACCAGGGGAACAAATAGATGTTGCTATGCTTAAGGCAGTGTTTATGTTACCTGTGTTGTAGTGCTTGGTGCAGTATCTGCGGTCTGATTCTTCTTTAAGGATGAACTGTGGGAGCGTGAGGCCTTCGGCCACTTGGACTGCTCCATTCTCCTGCCACTCAAAGATCAGATCGTTCATGGTGTAACCAACTGAAAAAAACAAACCACAGGGCAATTTAATAATCAGCAATTAATAAAACATTATGCAAAATAAAGGTCATTGAGTAGAAATCTTTGAAGTGATAGATATTTTTAGCAGGCTTCATGATTCTCTGATGTTTTGAATTTTTGTTAGTTATTTCACTTTATTATGCAGCAAGTCTTACTGAAGTCTTAGTGCTGCTTTCTAAGATTTTTCAGCCTGAGTTGGGAATGTTGGGTCATTTATTCAAATTCTGTGCTATTTGGTAATACTTTTATTGTCAAATGTCTTAGGAAAGCAAATGGATTCTTGCCCCCAACCCCCCTTTGTTTGTAATGACTGAATATCCAGACATCTTTTGATGCCTGTATTTAAAAAAAAAAACACTTTTCTAAGTTTTAAATTTCAGAACAGTCTTGATTTTGACTAACCCACCCTTTTATGGTAGAGAAGCCTACCAACACTGTCACAAAAAAATATTCTTGGGAGCTGAACTGTAGCTAACTGTAGCTCATTTGGCTCTGCCCGCTCCTGCAGCTCTTTCTTTTTCTTCTTTCTCTCTCACAGCAACCACCAGTAACAATGCCATTCATAGCACCACAGCTGCAACCATAGCACTTTCATAGATAGACAGCTGTAACCAGCCATGGTGCTCACTCTTCTGGACATCAGCCTCTATTTCCTTCTGTTCTATCCCTGTTCCCATCCCTCCCCCAACACCACACTTTATTTTCTGTTCCTACAGCCCCCCCCGCCACCGATCCTCTCGCTCCACCCATCTTTAATCCCATGTCCACCAGCAATTTAACTTCATTCCACCTATCCGTCCCCTTTCGGCTGAATGACCCTCCCCCTGTTTCACCTTCCTTCAGGCAGCAAATACTGTCAGGTAATTACATTGACATTGCTCAGCTCTTGCAGCCATCTGCTTGCACTACCGCCTATCCTAAGGAGCTATTAATCCCCCACGGTGCAAACCAGCTCAGGCACCCCTCACATCCACATTGCACGGAGCTCACAGAAGTGGAATTTGCTATTGCATTTTTTCCTGTATTGTGAAACCATCTGTTCTGTCTTCCCCAACTGCAGGGTTGAGCTCGACGACTATCTATCCACCATCTTGGATTTGGCCCTGCGGTTCGGTGGCACTGGTTTCTATACATATCACATCCTTTCAGCCATGGCACCTACTGGGGCACCCTTGACTCAGAACTCTACTGCAGAAGGTTTTTGGCACACTCTTCCCTGACTTGGAACTTGTGCGGGGGGCCCTTCACATCCAGCCACTGAATGTGTCATTGCTGCTCCTTTACCCCAACCTTTTGCCCCACTCGCACATACTCCTTCTATCTTTCCAAGATTTAGTCTTGCTGCACCTCCACCACCTATATTTCCCAAACCACCTACCCCCTACCAGCCATCCGATTCATTGAGGCGTAGACAAGAGGGGAAGGCCTGTCCTTCAGAATGGTCTGCAACAATGTCAAAGACTTGGGTTGCAACATTTTAAGTTGCCACTTCCGTCATACCTTCTCTGGAGGAGCCCATGCCAGGTCCAATTGCCCCAATAAACCCACCAAGCATAGTCTCTGACTAGGCAGATACCTTAAAAAAAGGGGTGTAAGCAGTTCGTGTATTTGTCCTAAACCATTCGGAACTGGATGTTTGGTTCGCTAAGCGTCTTCCTCAGGTCGGTACAAACTGTGACCCAAACTATTACTG
Source organism: Coreoperca whiteheadi (assembly GCA_011952105.1). NCBI lineage: Eukaryota > Metazoa > Chordata > Actinopteri > Centrarchiformes > Sinipercidae > Coreoperca > Coreoperca whiteheadi. The sequence continues at coordinate 33,573,178 of CM022472.1, read as the reverse complement.
TCAAAATAGTCTATTTATTTCTTCTACTCGCACCCACGGAACAGAAATTCTAGTTTCAAGTTTTACCCGGAACACTTTGGCAGTGCACCAGTTGCTGTCTTTCAGCTGTAACATGAAGTAGCCCCGCGAGATCGACCACCCGCCGGTCAGGTTTCAATTAAATTTTATTTATATAGCCCAATATCACAAATCACATTTGCCTCAAAGGGCTTCACAATCTGTACAATACGACACCCTCGGTGATAAAAATGATAGATACCTCAGGAAGAGCAACAGAGGATCCCTCTCCCAGGACGGACAGACATGCAATAGATGTCGTAAGTACAGAATAGATTCATAGCATCAAAACTATAAAATATACAGCCATGATGGCAAAATTGTTGTCTATATAAATATATATATTATTATGTTAGAAATGTTTAGGTGGTAAAACATAAAAATATAAACATAAAAAAAGGCTGGATTACTGCAATTCCATATTATCAGGCAGCCCGAAAAAGTCCCTTAAGATTCTCCAGTTGATTCAGAACGCTGCAGCACGTGTACTGACAGGAACTAGGAAAAGAGATCATATTTCTCCAATATTAGCTTCTCTGCACTGGCTCCCTGTGAAATCCAGAATAGAATTTAAAATCCTTCTCCTCACCTACAAAGCTCTTAATGGTCAGGCACCGTCGTATCTTACAGAGCTCATAGTACCTTATTACCCCACTAGAACACTGCGCTCTCAGAATGCAGGGTTACTTGTGGTTCCTAGAGTCTCCAAAAGTAGAATGGGAGCCAGAGCCTTTAGCTATCAAGCTCCTCTCCTGTGGAACCAGATCCCAGTTCAGGTTCGGGAGGCAGACACCATCTCCACATTTAAGAGTAGGCTAAAGACTTTTCTCTTTGATAAAGCTTATAGTTAGGGCTAGCTCAGGTGAACCTGAACCATCCCTTAGTTATGCTGCTATAGGCCTAGACTGCCAGGGGACTACCCAAGATGCACCTCTCTCTCTTCACCTCTGTCCTCCTCTCCATCCGTATGCATTCGCATCCCATAAATGCATGTCACTAACTTGACTTCTTCCCTCTCCCGGAGTTTTGTGCTTTGTCGTCCGTCTATTCTTTCTTAGTGTCACTTTCAGCAGGTATTTCAGTGTCCGGAGATGTATCTGGATCAGTGACTATGGCGACCTGCTGGGGCAGTGCTGCTGTGTCTATGGTGCAGGGGACGAGTGGCTTGGGTCCTGCTCGTTGGGCTCCACCTGGAGCTGCTCGGTTGTCCGTCTGGACCCATCATCTTCCCTTATGTTTTACCACCTAAACATTTCTAACATAATAATATATATATTTATATAGACAACAATTTTGCCATCATGGCTGTATATTTTATAGTTTTGATGCTATGAATCTATTCTGTACTTACGACATCTATTGCATGTCTGTCCGTCCTGGGAGAGGGATCCCTCCTCTGTTGCTCTTCCTGAGGTTTCTATCATTTTTTCCCCCTGTTAAAAGGGTTTTTTTGGGTAGTTTTTCCTTAATCGAATCGAGGGTCTAAGGACAGAGGGTGTCGTATGTTCCAGATTGTGAAGCTCTTTGAGGCAAATGTGATTTGTGATACTGGGCTATATAAATAAAATTGAATTGAATAACAATGAAACTTTATGGAGTGCTTTATAACATTGCCCAAAGGAAGCATATATAAAGTAAATAGAATTGGTCCAAGCACAGAACCTTGCGGAACTCCAGGACTAACTTTGGTGTGCGCGGATGATTCATCGTTAACATATACAAATTGAGTTAGGTCTGATAGATAGGATTTAAACCAGCTTAAAACAGTTGCTTTAATTCCAATTAAATGTTCCAGTCTGTGTAATAGAATTTGATGTTCAATGGTATCGAATGCAGCACTAAGATCTAACAAGACAAGTACAAAGACAAGTCCATTGTCTGATGCAATTAAAAGGTCATTTGTAATCTTCACCAGTTCTGTTTCTGTGCTATGATGCACTGAAAATCTCTAAATATACTATTGTTATTTAGAAAGTCACATAACTGAACCTGGGGTTGTTCTTATTTTCCTCTATTAGTGATGAGTAGTAGGCTGCTCTGGCATTACAGAGGGCCTTCTTATATATTTTAAGACTATCTTGCAGGCTAAACAAGATTCTTCCAGATTGTTGGAAAGCCATTTCCTTTCAAGTTTTCGTGATGTTTGCTTTAATTTTCTGGTTTTGGCGTTATACCATGGAGCTACCCTTTTTTGTTTTATTATCCTCTTTTTAAGAGTAGCAACAGAATCAAGTGTTGTTCGCAGCGAACCTGCAGCACTATTAACAAGATGATCAATTTGAGACGGACTGAAATTTGCATAAGAGTCCTCTGTTATGTTAAGACATAGCATTGAATTAAATTCAGATGGAATCACTTCCTTAAATTTAGCTACAGCACTATCAGATAGACATCTAGTGTAGTAGTATTTGACTAGTGGTGTGTACTCCAGTAATAGGAGTTCAAAAGTTATTAAATAATGGTCTGATAGCGAAGGATTCTGTGAAAAGACTGTTAAATGTTCAATTTCAATGCCGTATACCAGAACAAGGTCGAGGGTGTGGCCAAAACAGTGAGTGGGTTTATGTAGACACTGACAGAAGCCAATCAAGTCTAATAATAAGATAAACGCAGTACTAAGTAGTGCAGCAACGGATCGTCATTGATCCGTGATCTGTTCGGATCAATATCTTCGGTTCGGCACACACATGATCCGCAGATTGATTTTTGAAATAAAAAAGTTGTGTGCATGTTCATTCCACACACAGTGTGTAGGCACGGTGGCACAAGAAAGCCATATGACAGTGGAAACACATCAAGCATGGTCTTTCACTTTTTTTTTTTTTTTGCTGATCCGAAAAACGATCCGATCCGTGACTCTGATCCACGAAACGATCCGATCCGTGAGAATTTTGATCCGTTGCACCCCTAGTATTAAGGCTATCATTTTAAACGCCCACATGAATATTAAAATCACCTACAATAATTGCTTTATCTGTTTTAAGGACTAAACCTGATAGAAATTCTGAGAATTCAGATAAAAACTCAGAATAAGGACCAGGAGCGTGGTTCACTATAACAAATAGGATTGGCTGTCGTGTTTTCCAGGTTGGCTGTGAAAGACTTAGAACAAGGCTTTTGAGTGAGTTATAATTTAGTTTAGGATTGATTAATAGGCTTGAGTCGAAGATGGCTGCAACTCCACCTCCTTGGCGTGTGCCTCGAGGAATGTGAGTATTAATATGACTGGGCGGAGTGGATTCATTTAGGCTAACATATTCTTGATGACCCAGCCAGGTTTCAGTAAGACAAAATAAATCAATATGATAATCTGAGGTTTGCAAGCTCCTTTAGTGTCGCTGCCTCAGAATGGAAAACCCAAATGACACACCAGAGTTGGATGATCCTCCCTCACATTTAGATCCACTGTATGGGAGCATTACATTTTCCGGTTAGTTACGTTGGGCAACTATGACTGTCAAACTGTATGCCGATATTGTTCAACTGAAGTTGGGTATGTCTGTGGAAACACTTCAAACCTGTCATTTATGTTGGCATCATCTGAATGTGTTGATCAGCAGAATGAGACAAAAACAGGCAGGAAGGCAAGACTTCTCCCTACAGCATTCAGGCAACCTCTTTGGACTGTGCCAAATCAATAACTAATAAATGCTATAGGAGTATTTATCGCTGCAGATGTGTTACGATACTTGATCATAGAGAATACAAAATGTAAGCATATGGTCAAATTGTTTGCTACAATGTGCCTTCATGTGTGCATTTTAGTAAATGGTAATTTGACATGTATAATGGCTTAAGGTGGAGCTTAACATTTGAGTTATTTGTTATTTATTCTTTCTTGTTGACAATATAACAGTATTTGAGTGCATTAACTTTTACAGTAAGAATCATGGCCAATGAACCACTGTTTGTTTACATTTTTCAAAATAAATTACAAAAATAAATATTTTAGTTTTCCCTACTGTACTGAAAACCTACCGAAACATAACTCTGAAAGTGAGGTACATATTGAACCTTGAATTTTGTGTACCGTTACACCCCTATTTACAATACATATAAACATTCATGCCTTAAAGTCCGCTCTGAAAGACCATCCCGAACACCAGCTCATCCACTTCCTCATTCACAGTTTCTGCTAGATCCTACTCAACAACTACAAACTTCCATATGTCATTAATCTCCTGGACGACTTCCTCACCGTCATACCATCAGCCTAACCTCTACTGTATGTTCTCTCCACCCTCAAGTCCGCCTTCCTTCAGCTTGGTGTTCCCCTTTCCCCAGAGAAAACAGCAGCACCGAAAACACACTCCCAACCGAGAAACTCCACTGTATCTCCTTGTACATCTCAAAATTATGTTGCAGATTAAAGGTTTAAATACATTAAACTGATCATATTGAATCACCTTAATTTTGGTGGGAGTAAGGAGCAGTTTACACTCACTTCCAGCTATCAGAATAAGATCAGCATTCATATTCAAACTTAAGCATTCATACTTCAAGGACTGCCTTCTTTCACCTACGTAACAATGCAGGAACATCCTGTCTCCAAATGATGCAGAAAAATTAGTGCATGCATTTCTTACTTCTAGGTTGGATTACTGCAATTTATTATTTGGCTGCCTGAAAAAGTCTCTTAAGATTGATCCAAAACGCTGCGGTAGGTGTACTGACAAGAACTCCCTGTAAAATCCAGAATAGAATTTTAAATTCTTCTCCTCATCTACAAAGCTCTTAATGGTCAGGCACAATTGCTTCTTACAATGCTCATATTACCCTTTTACCCCACAAGAACGGCTCAGGTCCTGTTCGGTGGGGATCACCTGGAACTACTCAGTTTTCATTATGGATCCATCCTCTTCCATTCTATTTTACATTCTACACTTTTCATCATAATTATATATACACAACAATTTCATTATTGCCATCATATTTGTATGTACTATGATTTCTGGATCCATCCTCTCACCTTATGTTTTACAACTTACATTTCGTCATTAGAATTGTATATACTATGATCTTCTGTTGTGAATCTATTCTGTACACTCGACATCGATTGCATGTCTGTCTGTCCTGGTAGAGGGATCCCTCCTCTGTTTCTCTTCCTGAAGTTTCTGTCATTTTTTTTCCATTAAAATATTTTTTTTTGGTTACATTTCCTTTTTTTTTTTAAATCGAGGGTCTAAGGACAGAATGTTGTACAGATTGTAAAGCCTTTGAGGCAAATTGTGATTTGTAAAATGAAACTATATAAATAAAACTGAACTCAACTGAAAATGAATTAATAGTAGTGATGATCATTTATAATAATTAATAAATAAATAAACAAATAATAAATTTAGTCTTGATCTGAAGTTGCTTCAGAGTCCTTGTCTCATGTACAGGGACCGGAATACTTCATACACACAATAAACAAGCCCTTTACAAATGTTTATTTACTAACTACACACACAATTATAACTACTAGTACACAAACACAACTAATAACTACTAGACACACAAATGAACCATGCAACCATGAATAATATGAACACAGCGATGAATGATTAGTGAATCAATGACGATTTAACACAGGATGCAGTGAACTGATTATTTTGGCTAGCTGTATTAAGTTGTTTAACCACAGGAGACCAGTATGTGGACACATATTAATACTTACCAGTTATTTAAACAATTCAGCAACTGAGAAGTTTTGAAAAGTAATTCGTACTAATCAATCAAGTTAAAGCATCAAACCCTAATATCACAGAAAGTATATCCAAGTATGTTGTTTCACTTGAGTTTTGGTTGCGCAGGGCAGGCATTGCCTGGGGAAGACGAGAAGAGAAACAGTGCCCTTTCTCTGGGACATTCTATGGGTGGTCGGTCCTGCGGGGCTACTTCAGTTTGAGTCGGGTCTCTTAAAAACGGCTAATGCTGTTTGATTGTGATGGGAACACGGTATGAGCGTCTACCAACTACGATCAACATAGTCCCCACGTTGTTTTGCGGTACGTGCATATACCAAGGATAACGGTAGGAGTGTGTAAGAACTGATTTAAAAATAAAAGCAATTGTAATATAAAGTAAGTGAAAATGAGATAGAGAGATGAACTTCATTGATCCCAAACTGGGAAATTTCAGTGCTACAGCAGCAAAGTATAAGGCACCCATCAGCCATACAAAATATACAAGACATAATGAGTAGGATATAAATACAAAAACACCTACTCAAAAATTTACACAGAAGAAAATGAGAAGAATGTACACATATACCATGGATTTTTTGCATATTGTAACAAAAGAGAAATATAGAAAATATATAAATAAACAAAGATCTTATAGTGCAATATTGTGTGTGATGTGTGATGCTGAGAGTGTTATCTCACAGTGAAGTATTGTACTGTTTTATGGCATGTGGAAGGATAGAATCCTGTGGGGGTCCGAGTGACATCGATGCTGTCGGAGCCGTTTGGAAAAAGTGCTCCGCTGTTCGACCAGTGTGGGGTGGAAAGGGTGTCAGGGGTATTCATGATAGATAATAGTTTGTTTAGCGTCCTTCTCTTCACCACAGCTTCAAATTACTCCTGTTTAGAGCCAATAACGGAGCAAGCCTTCCTGATCAGTTTGTTAAATCTGTTTGTGTCCCTGGCTCCGATGTTGCTTCCCCAGCAGATGACAGAGGAGAACAGAGCGCTGGTGACAACAGACTGATGGAACATCTCTAGCATTCTGCTGCACATGTTGAAGGATCTCAGCTTCCTCAGGAAATTCAATTAAAATTTTATTATATTCCAATATCACAAATCACAATTAACTCTGAATAACATACAACACCCTCTGTCGATTCGAATAAGGAAAACTACCCTAGAAAAACCCTTTTAACAGGGAAAACAATCTGCTCATTCCCCTTCTTGTATACACCCATGCTGTTTGATGTCCAATGCAGTCTGTGTTAACACCCAGGTATCTGTAATCCTCAACCATTTCCACATTTCGACCCAGAATACATTGGGGCTGTGGAGCTGTTCCCTTCCTCATGAATCACCATTCCAGACAGCCGCAGGCTGCAACAAAGAAGCCTGCCTTCCTTTAGAACCAAACTCTCAATCTTATAGCAGCGATGTGCGGTCCGGCATAAGATTCTTGCACCGTCTGCCAGCTAAACCTTAAGAAACAACTAAGCCAGTTAGCACCAAGCTAACTACACGGAGGACGACCAACAACAAGAGAATGAACGCCTTCCCCACCTGCACGTGGACGTCGAAACAGATGCTTTTCACAGTAAAACCACAATTATCTCCCCACCAGGCCTGGAAAGAAGTTGGCCTGCTGAGCAGCAGCGTCCCAGAGCAACCCCTCTCTTCTTCACCACAGACTGGTAACTACTGGGCATAGCATAGCATGTTAGCTCAACAGGGTACTTAGCATAGTTAAGTACAGAACCGTTTAGTTAACTTTTCATATGTGACATTACTGATGTGATTTCATTAGGATTTATCGTTGTGATGCTTTGCAATCTGTTATAATAATCTGGTAGCCATTGCTAAATTGATGGTAGTTTATTATACTACACACAGAATCCTTGCATGCTAACTAACTCCTTTACCTGCTAGCACACAAACAGTTTAGTGTATTTTATGATACTCAATCAATTAATTATCCAAAGGTGGTGCCCCGAGGTCTTTATTCATTTAAAGCATTATTTATGATTATCTTTGATCATCTTGATAGCCAAATCTAATTGATTTCACCAACCCCAACAAATGGTGCTGCCATGTGAGGCATTTTATTGTTAAATCACAACAACTTATAAACCTGACAATTGCAGAGTCATCAGAAAACTTCTGTAGGTGACATGACTGAGTTGTACTGGAAGTCTGTGGTGTATAAGGTGAACAGGAAAGGAGACAGCACAGTCCCCTGCAGGGCCCTCGTACCACTCACCAACACGTCAGACAGGAAACAGTCCAGACAAACCTGGCCGTTAGGAAGTAGGTGATCCAAGATACTGTGGACGTGGCAACACCCATCAGCCACGGCTTCTCACCCAGTAGAGGAAAACATGATTCTCACAGTGTCGCCACCGACACTCAGGTGCCAATGAGTTCTCACTGCAGAAGATGGATAACAGCATCATCCACTTCCAGACGAGGCTGTTAGGCAAATTGCAGAGGGTCCGGGAAACGATCCCACCAGTGGCCTCAGGTAGACCAAGACCAGCCTCTCCATCACTGTCATCACATGGGATGTGAGAGCTACTGGGCGGTAGTCCATGAGGCCAGAGCATGCTTTTGCAGATGTGCAAAATGTCCAAACAGAACTGCAGTTAACTTTAAGCTAGACACTGGGGCCTCAGCTCATGTCATTCTCACACGTGTTTTCAGAGGACTAGGAAAACAGCATGTATTACAGCCCTCCTCTTGCCCACTATATGGCTAAGTTGATGAGCGGCTAGTTGTTAGAGGCAAGTGCAACATTAAATGTCGGTACAAGGACATTCAACTCATGCTGAAGTTTAACATAACTGACACACATTCACCCCCAGTGCTAGGATTACAAGCATGCCTGGACTTTGGACTCATTAAACGCATACTGTCTGTATCAGGTGCATCTGAGGTGCCAGTTATGGATGAGTTTTCAGATTGTTCCCTTGTTAGTGCACATCTCAAACTGACCACAACGCAATACCTGTGGTCCATGCACCGAGGCGTGTTCCCCTTGCCCTTCATGACCGCTGAAGGATGAGCTGCAGAACATGGAGAAACAACAGATCATTGGAAAAGTCAACCAACAGAATTAATCAATTCAATGGTAGCAGCAGAAAGCCACACACAGGCAAGCTGAGTGTGTCTTTAAGATTTGAACAAAGTTATCAAACGACCACATTATGCTTTACCCACTCTCAACAACATTAAATCCAAGTTGGCAGGAGCTGTTCCTCACAAAGGACTTCTCCAAGTTGACCACATTCAATACTGTGTTTGGACGATACTGATTCCTTCACCTACCCTTTGGACTGATATCTGCCCAAGATGAGTGTTAACGGAAAGTCGATAAGACTTATGAAGGTCAACAGTGAGTCACTGCAAAAGTCGATAGCGTCCTCATCTACAGCAGAAACAAGGTAGACAACAAGAATCTCTGTGCCATGCTGCAATTCTCCAGAGAGTGAGGAGTTAAGCTAAACCTGGAGAAGAGCATGATCTGTGCCACTGAGGTCAGTTACTTCGAGCACCATATCACTAAAGGTGGAGTCAAGCCTGATCCAGCCAAGATCGCAGCCGTAAGGGACAAAGAGTCACCCAAAGACAAAGGTGAGCTAGAAACAGTCCTTGGCATGCTTTACTACTTGTTGAAGTTTGCCCCAATGGTCTCAGACAACAATGCACCCATGCACCACCTGTTAAAGGAGTCCAGTGAATTAATATGGGATGCATAACATGATGAAGCATTCAGGAAAATAATCACATGGGAGCCAGTTACAGTCCTAGCATATTTTGACCCCAGGAAAGAGCTCAGGCTACAAGTTGAAGTACAGACTACTACTGCAGTTTACTATAAGAAGGCAAGCCTATCTGCTATGCATCAAAATCACTAACAGACAGTGAAGTTAACTATGCGCAGATTGAAGAAGAGATATATGCCATCTTGTTTCCGCCAGTATGTCTGTGGCCGTTACATCATTGTGGGTAGTGACCACAAGCCATCATACAAAAACCACTGGCAGCAGGACCTCCAAGGCTACAGAGAATGCTACTTCAACTACAGAGGAATGGTTTTCCAATTTTCCACAGACCAGGCAAGGACATCCCCTGCAGACACACGCTTCAGGAAGTTGCTGTCTGACCAGGACAACAGCCTCAGAGAAGGCAAAGCGCTTTGAGTGGTCAGAAGACTAGAAAGGGACTATACAGTCCATTTACCATTGCTAAATCACTTATGGAAAAGGCCAAAGCTGATCAGAGATATCCATATCTGAATCTCCTTGTGTATCGTAACATTCCAGTTGACAGTTTCAGATTTCCTACCCAGCTGCTTCTGAGCCGTCACTTAAGCTCAGTCTTAGCCAACACCCACCAGTCAACCACAGAGATTCTCACACCAAGAGAGTCCAATGACATCAGCATCAGAAAATATACTACAACCGGTCACCGGTTGTCACCACTGCAGGAAGGACAAAATATCCAATTCCAGGAGCATGGATACTGGAAAGTATACAATGTTCTTTTTTTTGTAAAGATAGGGGATGTAATATTCACATGGCATATACGTTTGTGATTCCACATGTATAACCACAATATTGCAACAAGTAAGTATTTCTATTGGATGATGAACGTGCTTGATTGTGATTGGTCTATAGTAATACAGGCAGATAAACATTGTCAGCAAAGCCTCAGTGTTTGTGAATTTCGTGTGTGTGAGTTTATGACAATAAACACTGAATAAGAAGACGTTGTCATCTGAGATTAATTGATGTACATATTGTGCAAAACAAGACAGCAACCTTCCATTGAATGTTATTCAATAATGAATAAATAAAAAAAACTGATCAAAATTTAAATAAATAATGAATAATAAATCAAATGAATATTAGTAATAAAGTAATATCTACTGCCTGCAAACTGTATTTCATACTAAATTAAGGCTCTGAGCTGTGTCTGTAAGGTCTCCAGTGCCTGTCGTAGCGGACTCCGGCGGCAGCTGATAGGTACCGGAGGGCCAAGTGAGCTCCAGCCTGCATGGTTGTGGAGGCAAAGACCTGGGTCTGGGAGGAGTTTGGTGAGGCCATGAACAAGGACCATTGGTCAGCCTCGAAGAAATTCTGGCAAACTGTCCGGCGCCTCAGGAGGGGGAAGCAGTGCCCTGCACATACGGTTTACAGTGGGGGTGAGAATCTGCTGACTTCGACTGGAGACATCCTCGGACAGTGAAAGTAGTACTTCGGATGTGGAAAAGATCTGCCCTGAGTACCTCATGCCTCTGGTTGTTGTGGGGCTGGTTCGCATTGCTGGCAGTAAGTTACACTTGTTCCGGTTACATTGTTGGCCTCCAGCAGGACTGCCCTGTGTCACCGGTCTTGTTCATTATATATATGGACAGGATTCTAGGTGCAGTCAGAGTCCAGTTTGGGGACCACAGGATCTCATCTCTGCTTTCTGCAGATGATGCTGTCCTGTTGGCTTCATCAAACCAGGACCTTCAGCATGCAGTGGGATGGTTTGCAGCCGAGTGAGAAGCAGCTGGGATAAGAATCAGCACCTCCAAGTCCGAGGCCATGGTTCTCAGGCAGAAAAGGGTGGCTTGCCCCCTCCAAGTTGGTGGAGAGCTTCTGCCTCAGAGACACAAGTATCTTGGGGTCTTGTTCACGAGTGAGGGAAGGATGGAACAGGAGATCGACAGGTGGATCGGTGTATCTTCCGCAGTGATATATTGGTGAAGAAAGAGCTGAGCTGCAAGGCAAAGCTTTCTTTTTACCAGTTTATCTACATTCCTACTCTCACCTATGGTCCTGAGCTTTGCGTCATGATCGAAAGAACAGGATCCTGGATAAAGGCGGCCAATATGAGTTTCCTCCATAGGGTGGCTGGGCACTCCCTTAGAGATAGGGTGAGGAGCTCGGTGACTCGGGAGGAGCTCAGAGTAGAACCAGGAGGAGGCCCCGGGGAAGACCTAGTACACGCTGGAGGGACTATGTTTCTCGGCTGGCCTGGGAACGCCTTCGTATTCCCCTGGAAGAGCTGGATGAAGTGTCTGGGGAGTGGGAAGTCTGGGCGCCTCTTCTTAGACTGCTGCCCCCACCACCCAGATAAGCGGAAGAACATGGATGGATGGATGCTGCTGATAGGTAGAAGCCTTCTGTCACAAAACTCTAATAAACTGCATCATTGAGCGGTATGATTTGATGAATAATAAACCAGAGGAGAAGGAGGCAATAGTGGTGAAGAAAAAAAAAAATCAGCAAAACTGACAGAAGCATGTAGTTGCATTTAATATCAAGATTAAATGGACTGCCTTGTTCAGGCATCAAGGTTTAAGATAGGTTCACTGTTTTTTAGTTGACAAAATTAGTCAGTCAATCTGCCTTTGGGTGTTCACTTTATATTTGAATTTGTGTGGGCCTAATAAGCTAACTACTAGTGTTTTAACTGCTCATCCACTTAATACCCCCCTTGACATCCAGGGCTTAAAGAACGACAGTGAGGCAAGGGACATTTGTTTCCCTAGTTTGTCTTTCAAACAGCACTTCTCCACAGAGTTCGTACATTTCACAGGGGTATTTTGCATGTCGTGACACACTGCTTAAAAGGCTAAAGTCACGTAACAAAACCCTCAAATGCCTAGTAAATACCAGAGATTACGATGCCTATTGCCTTACTTTGCAAATTGTGATGTGTATCAGTGGATATTGTTCGGTAGGTTTAGTGTAAACTCCCCTGCCAAGAGATGGGTATACCTGCGTAAATGTACCACTACACCTCTGTGTGCAAATTACAAAAAGTGGATAATAAGGTGTAACTGAAAGAATTCAAATGACGTAAATATGTCCTTTATTTCCAACGATAGCATATAGCTTTAATTAGCTGTAGTTGTGTGGCAACAGAAACAGTATCAGTCAATACTCTTCTATTGCTGTAAAATGTGTGAGAACACATTAATATGCACATTTATTTTTAGTTCTTTCATAGACTTATACGTCAGTATTCTTTGAGTATCATTTTGAGTTTTAGTACTAGGGAGTGTAAATATTTTTGCAAAGTCAGGACATTTATGCTGGTCCTCACATTGGTGTCAGGCTTGTGTTGGCAACATGCAACAAGGAAAAAGAGTTTGGCGGAGGATGATGACTAGTTTATTTCTTGACTTACAGTCAAGAACCGCTGAGACAACTGCTGACGTGCTGACGACGTGCTGACGTAAGCGTATTGCCTCTTTTCCTGTTACAGGTGTTTGTGTGTTACTGGTAGCGTGTAGTTTGCTGCTCTAGCTCAACACAGCTAATTTGTTCGACTCTTCATTACATTGACTAACTATCTGCTATAACATTACATTTGAACGTTTATTAGTTTTGCCTAAGCACTTATAGCGCTTCAGTTTTGCTAGCTACCAGTCTTTACCTTAACAGCTAGCAATGGCTCCTCTTCCTCTCCTGCTCTCTCTTGCTCGGTGTGTCAAATGTTTAGCTATTCCTCTGCCTCCTTTACTGATAATGGTACATGTAATAAATGTAGTTTATTTGTAGCGTTGGAGGCGAGACTTAGTGATTTGGAAACGTGGTTCCGCACCATGGGAGCTCAGTCGGTAGTTGCTAGCCAAGCCCCAGTAGCCGGTGCGGAACGACTAGAGGTAGCTACTGTTAGCCGTCCCAGGGTGGCTGGGTGACTGTCCGAAGGAAGTACAGCCCTCAGCAGAAGCCCACTGTTCACCACCAACCCGTTCACGTTTCCATCAGGTTCCCTCCACTCAGCGACACACCCGCTGAGAAACCAACTCTGATCATTGGCAGCTCCATTTTGAGAAACGTGAAGTTAGTGACACCAGCGACCATAGTTAAATGTGTTCCTGGGGCCAGAGCGGGCGACATTGAATCATATTTGAAACTGCTGGCTAAGGATAAACGGAAATACAGTAAGATTGTTATTCACGTTGGCGGTAATGACACCCGATTACGCCAATCGGAGGTCATTAAAATTAATGTTAAGTCGGTGTGTACATATGCAAAGACGATGTCAGACTCTGTAGTTTTCTCTGGGCCCCTGCCAAATCTGACCAGTGATGACATGTTTAGCCACATGTCTTAATTCCGTCGCTGGCTGTCAAGGTGGTGTCCAGCAAACGATGTGGGCTTCGTAGATAATTGGCGGACTTTCTGGGGAAGACCTGGTCTGATTAGGTGAGAGGGCATTCATCCCACCTTGGATGGTGCAGCTCTCATATCTAGAAATCTTGCCGAGTTTATTAGTGGACCTAAACCATGACAACCCAGAGTTGAGACCAGGAGGCAAAGTTGCAGTCCTACACGCTTCTCTGCGCTTCCAGAGCAGTTACCCACCCATAATGATGGTGTCTGTCCCCCGGCCATTGAAATTTATAAAATCAAAAGCTAACAGAAGAGGAGTTATACATAATAATTAATTTTTTTTTACCACAGCAGAAATAGCACCTCAAAACCTGCCTCTTAGACCCAATTCCAACTAGGCTGCTTAAAGATGTTCTACCATTAGTTAGCACACCTTTAGTAAATATGATCAATTTGTCTTTACTGACAGGTTATGTACCACAATCTTTTAAAGTAGCTGTTACTAAACCTCTCCTCAAAAAGCCCACTCTCGATCCAAGGGTTTTAGCCAACCATAGGCCTATATCTAACATTCCCTTTATCTCTAAGATCCTTGAAAACAATGTTGCTAATCAGTTATGTGACTTTCTAAATAACAATAGTATATTTGAGGATTTTCAGTCAGGTTTTAGAGTGCATCATAGTACAGAAACAGCACTGGTGAAGATTACAAATGACCTTTTGATTGCATCAGACAATGGACTTGTCTTTGTACTTGTCTTGTTAGATCTTAGTGCTTGACCTTTAAATTCTATTACAGAGACTGGGACATTTAATTGGAATTAAAGCAACCGCAGTAAGCTGGTTTAAATCCTATCTATCAGACCTAACTAAGTTTGTATATGATAACGATGAATCATCCGAGCACACCAAAGTTAGTCACGGAGTTCCGCAAGGTTCTGTGCTTGGACCATTTCAATTTACTTTATGTATGCTTCGTTTGGGCAATATTATTAGAAAGCACTCCATAAAGTTTCATTATTATGCAGATGACCCAATTATATTTATCGATTAAGGCTGATGAAACTGATTAGTCAGTTAACTTCAAGCATGCCTTAAGGACATAAAAACCTGGATGAAAAGAAATTTTCTGATGTTAAACTCTGACAAAACTGAAGTTATTGTACTTGGCCCCAAATGCCTCCACCTGCTTACTGTCGGCAGATATAATTGCCTAAAACCTATAAACCTAAAGTAGGTTGGTTTGTTGCGGTTAGTTGCTTTGAGAGTTAGTAGGGTTGTTTTAGATTGCGGATTTTGTAGAGAATCACTTGAGATACAAAGACCATTATATAGGTAGATAGTAAGTTACAGCTAGAAATTAATAGATGAATTAGGTACATACATATAATAAAATAACCATAGATTGGTAGACAGACAGTTACATATAATCCTAAGTAAATTTAGATAGAGATAGATGGGGGTGCTGAATGAAGGCATGGGTGGCTCCTATGGTTCGTCAAGGGCTATTTTCTAAAATTTAATGTGGGTTCGATTCCCGAACTAAGTGATTATTAGGTCATCAATTAAACATTTGAAATGAATTTACATTTGCCATTTTGCCTACTGAACACCTTCTATTCAACATATTTTAAGCGATGGGCTATTTAGAGTTGTTTTTAATGATAGAATATGATTCATAGCCCAAAACATGGTATATAGCTATGGACTTCTACAAACAGACATACCAAATAACAAACATGGTCTTCAACATGAGTTCAGATTTATTTTATATTTTATTATGTCAGTTTGAAACCATACAACCATGTAGTGTAGTGAAAAAGAAATGTGTGCATGACGAATCAAATCCCAAACAAAAAATCCATGAACCAATGACACCACCCAATTACAACCGCAAGGGGGCACAAGCCAGTGTCTTCTTGTGCCAGTCCCAAGTCTGGATAAATGCAGAGGGTTGTGTCAGGAAGGGCATCCAACGTAAAACACATGCCAAATTAAAAATGCGAATCATGACAATGACTTCCATACCGGATTGGTCCGGGCCCGGGTTAACAACGACCGCCACCGGTGCTGTTGACCTACAGGGTACCGGTGGAAATTGGACTATTGTTGGTCAAAGACGAAGAAGGAGAGGAGGAAGGTGTGTTCGTAGGCAGAGAGGGAGAAGAGTAAAGCTAAGAATGTAGGACTGACAGTAGGGAATTTGAATGTTGGGACTATGACAGGGAAGGCTAGAGAGTTGATTGACATGATGCAGAGAAGGAAGGTGGACATACTGTGTGTCCAGGAGACCAGGTGGAAAGGTAGCAAGGCTAGAAGCTTAGGAGCAGGGTTCAAGTTGTTATGGAGTAGGAGTTATCCTGAAAGAGGAGTTTGTGAGGAATGTTCTAGAGGTGAAAAGAGTGTCAGACAGGTTGATGAGCCTGAAGCCTGAAATTGAAGGGGTGATGTTCAATGTTGTGAGTGGTTATGCCCCACAGGTAGGATGTGAGTTAGAAGAGAAGGAGAAATTCTGGAGTGAGTTAGATGAAGTGATGCAGAGCATCCCTAGAGGTGAGAGAGTGGTGATTGGTGCAGATTTCAATGGGCATGTAGGTGAAGGGAACAGAGGTGAGGAGAATGGGATGGGCAGGTTTGGTCTTCAGGACAGGAACGCAGAAGGACAGATGGTGGTAGACTTTGCAAAGAGGATAGAAATGGCTGTAGTGAACACTTTCTTCCAGAAGAGGCAGGAACATAGGGTGACATAAGAGCAGAGGTAGAAGCACTCAGGTGGACTAGATCTTGTGTAGACGTTGTAATCTGAAAGAGACCAGTGACTGTAAAGTAGTGGTAGGGGAGTTTGTAGCCAGACAACACAGGATGGTAGTGTGTAAAATGACTCTGGTGGTGAGGAAGATGAAGAGGACAAAGGCAGAGCAGAGGACGAAGTGGTGGAAGTTGAAAAAGGAAGAATGTCATGTAGTTTTCAGGGAGGAGCTGAGACAGACTCTGGGTGGTCAGGAAGTGCTCCCAGATGACTGGACCACTACAGCTAACATGATCAGGGAGACAGGTAGGAGGGTACTCGGTGTGTCATCTGGAAAGAGGAAAATGGACATGGAGACTTGGTGGGGGAATGAGGAAGTTCAGGGGTGTATACAGAGTAAGAGGTTAGCAAAGAAGAAGTGGGACACTGAGAGGACTGAAGAGAGTAGAAGTTGAAGAGTTGATGAATGAGGAAAATGAAAGGGAACGAAGAGTAGAAGAGGTGACTGGTGTGGAGCAGGAAGTAGTAAAGATTAGCAAGAGTGAAGTGAGGAGGACATTGAAGAGGGTGGAAAGGCAGTTGGTCCTGAAGACATACCTGTGGAGGTATGGAAGTGTCTAGGAGAGGTGGCAGTAGAGTTTCTGACTAGTTTGTTTAACAAGATCTTGGAGAGTGAGAGGATGCCCGAGGAATGGAGGAGAAGTGTACTGGTGCCAATTTTCAAGAACAAGGGAGATGTGCAGAGCTGTGGCAACTACAGAGGAATAAAGCTGATGAGTCATACAATGAAGTTGTGGGAAAGAGTAGTGGAAGCTAGGCTAAGGGCAGAGGAGAGCATTTGTGCGCAGCAATATGGTTTCATGCCTAGAAAGAGTACAACAGATGCAGTATTTGCTTTGAGGATGCTGATGGAGAAGTACAGAGAAGGTCATAGGGAGTTGCATTGTGTCTTCGTAGATTTAGAGAAAGCATATGACAGGGTGCAGAGAGAGGAGCTGTGGTATTGTATGAGGAAGTCTGGAGTGGCAGAGAAGTATGTTAGAGTGGTGCAGGACATGTATGAGAGCTGCAAGACTGTGGTGAGGTATGCTGTAGGTGTGACAGAGGAGTTCAAGGTGGAGGTGGGTCTGCATCAAGGATCGGCTCTGAGCCCCTTCTTGTTTGCTCTGGTGATGGACAGGCTCACAGATGAGGTTAAACTGGAATCTCCATGCACTATGATGTTTGCAGATGACGTGATTTGTAGTGAGAGCAGGGAGCAGGTGGAGGAAAATCTAGAGAGATGGAGGTCTGCTCTGGAAAACAGAGGAATGATGCTTAGCCGCTGTAAGACAGAATACATTTGTGTCAATGAGAGGGACACAGGTGGAATGGTGAGGTTACAGGGAGCAGAGGTGAAGAAGGTGCAGGACTTTAAGTACTTAGGTCAACCGTTCAGAGCAATGGAGACTGTGGAAAAGAGGTGAAGAGGCGATTGCAAGCAGGTTGGAACGGGTGGAGAAATGTGTCAGGTGTGTTGTGTGATAAAAGAGTATCAGCAAGAATGAAAGGAAAGGTGTTCAAGACGGTGGTGAGACCAGCGATGTTGTACAGCTTAGAGACAGTGGCACTGAAGAATTGACAAGAGGCAGACCTGGAGGTAGCAGAGCTTAAGATGTTGAGGTTCTCTTTGGGAGTGACAAGAATGGACAGGATCAGGAATGAGTACAACAGAGGGACAGCTCATGTTAGATGTTTCGGAGATAAAGCCAGAGAGGCCAGATTGAGGTGGTTTGGACATGTTCAGAGGAGAGACTGTGAATATATTGGTAGAAGGATGCTGAGGTTGGAGCTGCCAGGCAGGCGGTCTAGAGGAAGACCAAAGAGGAGATTTATGGATGTAGTGAGAGAGGACATGAAGTTAATTGGTGTGAGTGAAGAGGATGCAGAGGACAGGGCTAGATGGAGGCACATGATTTGCTGTGGCGACCCCTGAAAGGGAACAGCCGAAAGGAAAAGAAGAAGACCACTAGATGTCAATACTGTGTTAAGGCTGCAACAAAGCTTCTAGCACCCATCACTACAAACAGGTAGTAGACAGGGGTTAAATCCAAGACAGACAGGCAGGCAGAACCAACACAGCAAAGACAACGAACCGACCAAGAACAAAGGAAAACCACAACTTAAATAGTCAGGTAGGGCAACATAACAGGATGCAGGTGAACCAAATCAACACAGGTAGAAACAATCAGGGCACTCAAGGCAGGAAGCAAAACTGGCACATGAGGGAACAGACAAATTAGAATTAGAATTAGAAAATAGAATAGGAACTCCCAGAACCCAAACCCAAAACCCAGACACAATAGACCTATTCCAAATAAAACAAGAACACGAAATCATAAACCCAAAGCAGAAGACAGGTAACTGGCAGGCAGGCAGGCAGAAACAATTGGGGTGGAACTTCAAGGATCAGTTTGAAGGTTAAGACTTGGTTTTAAGGTTAAGGGTAGAACTAGGTTTAGGTTCAGTTTAGGGTAAAGGTTGGGGTTAGGCATTTAGTTGTGATGTTTATGGTTAGAGCAAGGGCCTAGGGAATGCATTATGTTAATTAGGGTCCTCACAAATATAGATCTAGAAACGTCTGTGTGTGTTTACAATGTACTTACAGCTCTCCAGCTGCATGATACATGTCTGAACATCCATAGGGAAGTTTTTTAGATCCATGGGACATGAGAGAGTTAATGTTAGTCTGAAAACAAGGAGAGAGGAGAGAACAAGTGAATCAAAGACAGCAACAGGGTTTGATGTTATCCATAAATGCCATACACATGTACAATATCAAAATTATTTTATCTGTGCTTATTTTATATTCATATGGCACTAAGTGGGATACTTCTCAAGCTCCAAAAACAGACACACAACCACAACAGCATGCTGTAAATAAAAGTTATAACAGCAGATTTGTAAAATTACAAAACAATGTTGTGTTGGAACAAAAGTACAATTACATTCTTCATTCTGTCAGATCCCCCATACAGAGACAAATCCAAATGGTGCACCAACATACAGAACTACAGTACTTATGATGATGTATTCAAACGATACTAAATTCAAATCCCATCTTGTTACAAACTGTACTGTGGGTGCACTACACACCTCTAGACATGAAAATGCTGTGTCATGTGTTCACATTACTTTATTCATGAATACAGGGCCCTATCTTCTCAGTTTTAACATATTCAAGATAATAAAACTATTTTCAAAATGGAACCTACTTGTGGCTTGCAAAATAATAATTTCTAATCTTTTGACTGTACATCTGGGACAGAGTGCAGACTGCATTTTTGTCACACAGTATTTGTCTTTGGCAGCTTGAACACTCAATCAAAACCAGAATCAGAAACAGCTTTGTTGCCAAGTAGGTTTACATATACGAGGAATTTTATTTGGTATATTAGGTGTAAAACAATAAATATAGTAGAAGTATAAAGTACTACAGGTCAAGAATTGTGACTATAAAAATATAGTAACAACAATAAGATATTCAAGAAATTAAACCAAAATATTATGAGTATACTAATTATAGAATAGAATAAGTGCAATATGACGACATGTTATTTAAATTACAGTGTTGGGCCTTGCTAAGGCTGGTTGAGCATCATGCCATCAGCCATGTGGACTCAGACACAGGGACGTTGGGCCTGTTGTAAAAAGACAAGCTCGGTGTGAACAGAAACTCAGACCTGACCTGGAACCAAAGCAGCCTCAGTTGACCCCAAATTTACAGGCTGGGATTGGTTGTGAGGCGCACAGGACTACAACCGGAAGCCCGGTGTACGATGACATCACCGAGTTCATAAAAAGGCACGACGCCAATCCGCCATGGTTCCTTTCCGCCGCAACTCTGTTGCAACAGGAGGACACATCATTCTCTCACTCCGGTTAACGCCACGTTACCTCGAGAAGATGACCTTAAAATTTCCCTAGGAAGGACAGTTTTGCTTGCTGTTTCGGATCCCCCGCCGTTCATCCGAACGCGTGGCCTGCAGAAGGAACCGCCGCCCATCAAAAGCCACTGCTCAAGGAAGAGCCGTGGCACAGCCGCCGGAGAGCCAAAAAGAGCTAGTGCTAGTGCCGCTGCGCCGCCACCTGTTGTGCTGTTTTTAGCTGTGTTAAAGTCCAGTTAGCTAACAGTGTTAGCTGCTGCTCTGTGGAGCTAGTAAATATTTACATTTAGTCATTTAGCAGACGCTTTTATCCAAAGCGACTTACATTATTCACAAACCGAAGGCGCAGCTTTGGGAGCATTTTGGGGTTCAGTATCTTGCTCAAGGATGCTTCGACACCTGGCTGAGGGCGACAACTTCATCAGGCTTAGGTCCAGTAATAAGACGCAGACAGAAGTCTGGTCGGATTGCTGTGGATGAAGGGAGTTATTACGTCTCCCACAGCGTCTGAGAATCTCTTGCTTCTGTGTGTTTTTCTCTTTGCTTTAGAAGTTACCGTTCTTGTATCAACCACGCAGGTAACGTTAACTATTATCCTAGCTCTGTGGAGCTGACAGCGTGTTTGTAGCCAGTTCAGTAAACGCAGATGCGGTACCTGAAAGTCCTCAGCCACAGCGCCAGGATCTCGCCTTCCTTTGTGTGAGTTCTCTCCCCTCCCACTCTCTATTGCCCCCCCCCCACACACACACACTCTGATTGGCTTGCTGATTGTATATGCTTGTTTGTTTAGTTTAGACTACAATGATTGTTTGCTGAAGGTTATTGATTGTTAATCAATGATAAGGTTAAAAAAACATTATTGTATATTTTAAAGAGCAGTTGCCAGTCGTTATTGTGTGTATTTTTTGTGATCATAGCTGGTCGCGATAGCTAGTGCTTCATCCTTCACTGTTCATTATTAATGTACGGTAATATTCAACTATCAAAATTTTAGGTGGACAGCTAGCTTTGAGACTGTTTTCACGTTTGGTTATTAATTCCTGGATTCCAGGTGGTGCCCCGTAATTATTGATCTATATTAATAACTTAAAAATTAAGTGCCTTTTTAATATTCATAAATAATATTTGATATTTTATGTTAATAACCAAACCTACCCTACCTGAATCCCAACATAAGTGAAAGTGTAAAGTTTTGCACATTCACTTTACTAAAAAGGTGGGAGGGGAGGGTGGGTATAATGACACCGTGTCAGTGGGGGTCTTGTTGATGAGGCTGATTGCAGGTGGAAATAAACGTTTCTGTAGTATGTGTCATGGGAGACTGAAACTGTTTGTGTCCAGCGTGGGAGGGGTCAGCCACAATCTTTCCTGCTCGCCTCAGGGTCCTAGAGGCATACAGGTCCTGTAGGAAAGGCAGATTGCAGCCAATCACCTTGTCGGCGGAGTGAAAAATACGCCGCAGTCTGCCCTTGTCCTTGGAAGTGGCAGCAGCGTATCAGATGGTGATGGAGGAGGTGAGGATGGACATAATTGTTTTTGGCAGGTTTTATTTCTTCAGGTGCTGCAGAAAGTACATCCTCTTCTGGGCTGTCTTGGTGAGGGAGCTGATGTTCAGCGCCCACTTGAGGTCCTGGGTAATGATGATGCACAGGAAGTGGAGTCCCCAGTGTTGACAGGGGAGTCACACAGGGTGATGGGGGCAGGTGGGGCTGGGTTCTTCCGGTTCTTCTCACAGCTATCTCCACTGTCTTAAGAGCGTTGAGCTCCAGGTTGTTCTAGCTGCACCAGGTCACCTCTTCAGAGATCAGCCCAATGATGGTGGTGTCATCCGCAAACTTCAGGAGATTGATTGACTAGTGACTGGAGGTCATAGGGAGAAGAGCAAATGGGAAAGAACGCAGCCTTGAGGTTAACCAGTGCTGATCGTTTGAGAGTCAGAGACATGTTTCCCCAGCCTCCCATGCTGCCTCCTGTTGGAGAGGAAGTCTGTGATCCACCTGCAGGTTGAGTCAGGAACACTTAGCTGGGAGAGCTTGTCCTATAGCAGGAGTAGGTCTGTGATGGTTTTGAGGTGGGACAAATCACAAGGCGTTTAAAAGACTTCATTATCACAGAGTGCAGGACGACTGTCAGTCAGTCATTTTCTGCCGCTTGTTCCCGTTCGGGGTCGCGGGTGACTGGAGCCTAACCCAGTGGCTTCAGGCCTTAGGCGGGGTACACCCTGGACAGTGGCCAACTCGTCACAGGGCTGACACATAGACAGACAACCATTCACGCACATATTCATCCACTAGGGACAATTTAGAGTCACCAATTAACCAAATGCATGTCTATTGGGAGAAAACCGGAGAACCCGGAGGGAACCCACGGTAACACGGGGAGGACATGCAGACTCCACCCAGGGAGGTCGTGGTCTGGTCTGGGATTCGAACTCACGATCTACTTATTGGGAGGCAGGGGCGCTAACCGCTCTGCCACCGTGCACCCCATCAGGACGACTCGTCTGTAGTTATTAAGTCCTGTGCTCCTTGTATTTTTGGTGATGGAGGATTTGAAGCAGGCTGGCACACAGCATGTCTCCAGTGACGTGTTAAAGATATCTTTGAACACTGGAGACAGCTGATCAGCACAGTATTTCAGGGTGGACTGAGAGACAGTCTGGCCTGGCTGCTATGTGAGGGTTCTGCCTTCTAAACAGTCTGTTAACATTACTCTCCAGGATGAGGAGTCATTGTTGCCGTAGGTAAGGGGGGAGCCTCTGGATTGGGCAGTTGTGGAGAGGCCCAGGCCTGTGCTGAGGTGGGGGAGGTGGAGCTGGTGGATGGGGTCATGCGGGATGGTGTCAGGACTGTCCCATTGTCTGTAAAAGTGACAGTAGAACCAGATCATTAGTCAGGTGCAAGTTAATGGAGTGGGGGGGGGCTTAGGTTTGTAGTTGGTGATCTGGCTGAGACCCCTCCAGACAGAAGCAGAGTCGGTGGCTGAGAACTGGTGTTGTAGTCTCTCAGAGTACAGTCGTGTAACTTCTCTCACCGCCTTGCCAAACGCGTACTTTGACTCCTTAAACCTGTCCTTTCTTCACTCTTAAATGCCTCTTCCTTTTCTCACCTTAGCAGTCTGAATTTAGCTGTGAACCAGGGTTCGTTGTTGTAACTCACCAAGGTGCATGATGTAAGCAGCAGTCCTCACAGAAACTGATATATGATGTCACAGCCTGTGAACTCATCCAGACTGTTGGTAGCAGTCCTGAAAATATCCCCATCAGTACAGTCCAAGCAGGTTTACAGAGCTTTAGCACAGTGCAGCACAGGGTATGGTGTTCTAAGCACTGCTTGTGCGACCTGCACATTGGCCTGTGGTGGAAAGTAAACACCGACCAGAATGAATGAAACAAACTCACGGGGGGGGGGGGGGGGGAGGGTTTATCGTTCATGAAAAAAAATAGTCCAGAACAGGAGAACGGTCCTGTTTCATCACTGTCACACTGTTACACCAGCCACCGTTGATGTAAAAACAGATACCTCCACCTTTCACTTTCCTGTAAAGTTTTGTGTTGTGATCTGCTCTGAAGAGTTTGAAGCCAGCCAGTTGCAGCGCAGAGTCCAGTATCGAGCCACACAGTGACATTTCCGTGAAGCATAAAAAGGAAGCTAAAGTTGATCCAGTTTATTGCACAGTGACTGCACGTTGGAGAGAAATTCCCAGTTTCGGCATGGTACGTCCCCGCCGGCAGAGGCGCATGAGCACCTCCCTCTCTTTCAGCGTTTCACTGCATGAGCAACAGTGAGAGCACCTTTGACCAGAATGCTGAATAATTCCACTGATGGAAGCAGAAAGGTGGTAAATAAATCCACTCGTGTAGTTCCTCTGATGTTCATGAGCTCTTCTCTGGTGAAAAAGCTCCAGGTATCACAGCAGAAAACTGACTTTACAAATGAAACAAACGCACCAAAGCACAAAGGTAGCTGACCGTGGCGAAATCTTACAGCTGTTTTTTTTTTTTTTTTAAACACCTTTACCCCAAACCTTGTCACCCACCAGCTAAACAGGGCCTGCCCCCACCACTTACCGTATAGAGTACAAAACATTCCCATTCTTAAATATCCTCAGCAGTTTGTTGTCTGTAGTTACTTCGTGAAAGTGGGCCCCCTTCTCATTGGCAAAGAACAGATCTGGTTTCCATATAGAGTCTAACATAGAGGGGTCCAAGTCCAGAGAGTCATCTGGATATTCAGCATAGGTGAGTCTGGGGTCATTCCACTGCTGACGGAGGAAGATATTCACACGGTAGTCCTACAGACACAGAGAATAATATGAATACATAACACAGAATTTTAATCAGAGCACTTTTATGGAACCTGAAGTAACTGGTTGATTCCCCTAACAAATTTGCATCATGTGCCAAGTATGGCTTAGTCGAGCACCATGGAAGATTTCGTTCATGTGGATGACAATTGTAAAAATATAAATACATGGTGATGTGCAGTTCTTTACATGAGGACAAGAGATAGGAACTATAGTGTTGAATCAGTTTGTCACAAGGTCATGCTCTCAAACCATTGCTGATTGCCTCAGGTAAGCAAATCATAGTCAGAGTCAGCTTTATTGCCAATTAGGTTTAGGAAGAATTTGCTTTCATGTTTTTGACACGAAAAAATTAACGTAGTTTTTAAAGAACTGTAAAGTAACAAAGCTGCAGGTCTACTGCAGGTCAAGTGTAACTATAAACATTAACAATAAGATATTTTAAAAAACGAATCATAGAGTAGAATATGTACAATGTGACTACATGTTATTTAAATTATAGACTGTCAGTCATTTTCTACCGCTTGTTCCTGTTAGGGGTCGCGGCTGACTGGAGCCTATCCCAGTGGCTTTGGGCCTTAGGTGGGGTACACCCTGGACAGTGGCCAACTCGTCGCAGGGCTGACACATAGACAGACAACCATTCACACTCACAGTCATCCACTAGGGTCAATTTGGTGTCATAAATTAACCTAAACATGCATGCCTTCGGACGGTGGGAGGAAACCGGAGAACCCGGAGGGAACCCACGGTAGGACGGGGAGGACATGCAGACTCCACCCAGGGGGATCATGGTCCGGCTCAGGATTCAAACCCACGATCTTCTTATTGGGAGGCAGGAGCGCTAACCGCTCTGCCAATTTATAAAAATATTTATAAGTGAATGTGCAAAACTTTACTGTATTATTGTACTTAAAAAAGGTGGTGGTGGGGGAGGGGTTAAAAACCTGCCTCACTTCAAGGTCCAATAGGCATACAGGTCCTGGAAGGAAGGGAGATTGCAGCCAATCACCTTCTCAGCAGAACGATTGATACGCTGCAGCATGCCCTTTTCCTTGGCAGTGGCAGCAGGGTACCAGATGGTAATGAAGGAGGTGAGGATGGACTCAATGATGGCAGTGTAGACCAGATTGTCCCTAAGCTCAATTCAATTTTATTTATATAGCCCAATATCACAAATCACAAGTTGTCTCAAAGGGCTTTACAGACAACATCCTCTGTTATTAGAGGGTGCTCTGTCAGATTGTGATGGGATATTGGACTATATAAATAAAATGTAATTGAATTTAATTAGCCTCTTGATTCGAATAAAGAAAAACTACCCCCAAAAAAAAAAAAAAAACACATTTTAACAGGGGACAAAACTTGAAGAAACCTCAGGAAGAGAAAGAGAAGGAATCCCTCTCCTAGGACAAACAAACAATACAAGTTGTGTGTACAAAACACATTCACAACAGAAGATCATAATATATACAATTATAATGACAAAATGTAGGTTGTTAAACATAAGGGGAGAGGATGAATCCAGAAGGACAACTGAGCAGCTTCAGCTAATGCCCACTGAGCAGGATCTGAGCCACACTTCCACCATAGACACAGCAGCACTGTTCCATACCCCCTAATATTGGAGAAATATCAGTACATGTGCCGCAGCATTCTGAAACAATTGAAGAGTCTTAAGGGACTTTTTTCAGGCAGCCAGCTAATAAGGAATTGCAGTAATCCAGCCTAGAAGTAAGTGAACCCTTGAGTTAATGACCTCAAAACAGCTAATTGGAGTCAGGTTTTAGCACACCTGGAGTCTCCTTAAGATAATTCATTTGGAGGTGTGGACTACAGCAACTTCGACTCAAAAACCTCAAACTTTTGGAGTTTGCTCTGCACACTTATGTGAGCCATGCCTCGTCAAAAAGAGCTTTCAGAGAAACTATGATCAGGAATTGTTGCTTTACGTAAAGCTGGAAAGGGTTACAAAGTTATTTCAAAGAAATTCACCAGTCTACAGTTTGGCAAACAATCTACAAATGGAGATGCTTTGGGACTGTTGCTGTCAGAAGTCCACTGAAGTTTGCAAAAGAGCACATTGACACTCCATAGCGGTATTGGCAAGGTTTTGTGGACTGAAACTAAGATTTGGAAAAAACACATCTGGTGTAGAAAGGGCATGACCTATCATCATGAAAACATCATCCCAACTGTAAAGTATGGAAGAGGAAATGTCATGATTTGGGTGTGCTTTGCTGCATCAGGGCCTGGCCAGCTTACAATCATTGAGTGGAAGATTAATTCCCAAGTATATCAGACAATTCTTCAGGATAATGGGAGTATGTCTGTATGTCAGCTGAAACTGTGTTGAAGGTGGGTGATGCAACAGGACAACAACCCAAAATACCGGAGGAAGTCCACAACAGACTGGCTTCAGAAAAACAATCTGCCTTTTGGAGTGGCCAAGTCAGAGCCCAGACCTCAACCCAACAGCGACTCTTTGGATTGACTTGAAGATGGCCATACACAAGACATCCAGATACTATGACAGAGCTAAAGCAGTTCTGCCAGGAAGAACGGGCTAAAATTCCTCCTCAACAATGTGCAGGTCTGATCCACAGCTACAGAAAGCACCTGGTTGCGGCTATTGCTGCCGGGGGGGGGGGGTCAACCAGTTATCAACTCAAGGGTTCACTTACTTTTTCCACTGCCATTTTGAATGTTGTTCAATAAAGTAATGAAAGATCAGAATTTTTTTTGTCTAATTATTTTTAGACATGTTTGTCAATACCCTTGATTTAGATGATCAGATAACGTTATAAACATTTATTCAGAAAACCATGAAATTCTAAAAGGTTCACATACTTTTTCTTGCCACTGTATCTGCTGATAATGTGTCTGCGTTGTTTGGGGCCAAGTACAATAACTTAAATTTTCTGAGTTTAACATCAGAAAATTGAAGGTAATCCAGGTTTTTATGTCCTTAAGGCATGCTTGAAGTTTACCTAAATGATTATTTTCATCTGGCTTGATAGATATAATTGGGTATCATCCACATAACAATGAAACTTTATGGCGTGTTTCCTAATAATAATAATGCCCAAAGGAAGCCTATACAACGGAAATATAATTGGTTTAAGCTCAGAACCTTGCAGAACTGACTAGGTTTGGCATGCTGGGAGAATAACCAATACAAACTGAGATTGGTCTGATAGGATTTAAACCAGCTTAATGCAGTTCCTTTAATGCCAATTAAATGTTCCAGTATCTGTAATAGGATGTTATGCTCGATGGTGTCGAACGCAGCACTACGATCTAACAAGACAAGTCCATTGTCTGATGCAATTAGGTCATTTGTAATTTTCAACAGTGCTGTCTCTGTGCTATTATACACTCTAAATCCTGACTGAAAATCCTCAATATTTAGAAAGTCAAATAACTGATTGGCAACTGTTTTCTCAAGGATCTTAGAGATAAAAGGAAGGTTAGATATCATCCCACACTTTCACATAATTACATACACAACAATTTTGCCATTGCCATCATAACTGTATAGGTTATTTTTATGCTATGAATCTATTCTGTACTTACGACATCTATTGCATGTCTGTCCGTCCTGGGAGAGGGATCCCTCCTCTGTTGCTCTTCCTGAGGTTTCTATCATTTTTCCCCCTGTTAAAAGGGTTTTTTTGGGTAGTTTTTTCTTAATCGAATCGAGGGTCTAAGGACAGAGGGTGTCGTATGTTACAGATTGTGAAGCCCTTTGAGGCAAATGTGATTTGTGATATTGGGCTATATAAATAAAATTGAATTGAACTGAATTTACTAGAAACTAGGATACTGACTATTACGCTTGGTAGGCTTACTGTTAACAGATAAGACAAACTAGCAAATGACAAGGGGAGCAGAAGGGATAAATACACAAGGGAAGAGATGTAATGAGGAACAGGTGGACACAACCAGGGCAATCACACAGGAGGAAAACACACAGGGCAGGGAACATCGGAAACAAGAGACAGAGGTGAGTATCAAAATAAAACCGGAAATGCTGAATGCAAGCAGAAACAAACCGACTTAACTAAAGGAATGGGATATAAAACATAGCCTGCTCATGAAGACATATTGATCATATCTAGTAAAGACATTCTAACTAGGGGTAAAACATCTTTAAGCAGCATAGTTGGAAAGGGGTCTAAGAGACTAGTTGATGGCTTAAATGAAGTAATTTTCTAGGTTTAACAGCTTTTTCTAAGGTTTCTGTGTTTGAAGATAGATCAGTACCAGTTGAGGGCAGGACATGATGATTTTTGTCTCTAACAGTTAAAATGTTATAAATAAAGAACTTCATGAAGTCTACTGTCTACTGAGGGCTATTGGAATACATAGTTCAATGGAACTGTGGCTCTCTGTTAGCCTGGCTACAGTGCTGAAAAAAACCTGGGATTTTAGTTTCCTCTATTAATGATGAGTAGTCGGTTGATCTAGCATTACAGAGGGCTTTCCTATGTGTGTTAAGACTATTTTGCTAGCCTAAACGAGAATCCCCAAGATTGTTGGAACACCATTTCCTTTCAGGTTTTCATGATGTTTGCTTGAATTTGTGGGTTTGGGGGTTATACCATGGAGCTAACCTTCTTTGTCATCTTTTTATCTTTTTTAGAGGGGCAACAGTTGAGTGTTGTTTACAGTGAAGCTGCAGCACTGTCAACAAGATGATCAATCTGGAACGGACTGAAATTAGCATAAGCGTCCTATGTTGAGTTGAATTTAGATGGAATCACTTAGGTCAGATAGACATCAAGTGTAGCAGTATTTGCCCAATGGCGTGTATTCCAGGAATAGGAGTTCAAAAGTTATTAAATAATGGTCCGATAATGAAGGATTCTGTGGATAGACTAAAAAATGCTCAATTTCAATGCCGTATACCAGAACAAGGTCGAGAGTGTGGTTAAAAAAGTGAGTTGATTTATTAGATCATTTACTAGTACAGCTTTAGACGACAGAGATCTGATGTTTAAGAATCCACATTTAATTCTCCTATTTTGAGGTGCTATTTCAGCGGTGGTCTTCTGCTTTTCCTTTCGGCTGTTCCCTTTCAGGGGTCGCCACAGCGAATCATGTGTCTCCATCTAACCCTGTCCGCTGCATCCTCTTCACTCACACCAATTAACTTCATGTCCTCTCTCACTACATCCATAAATCTCCTCTTTGGTCTTCCTCTAGACTGCCTGCCTGGCAGCTCCAACCTCAGCATCCTTCTACCAATATATTCAAAGTCTCTCCTCTGAACATGTCCAAACCACCTCAATCTGGCCTCTCTGGCTTTATCTCCGAAATATCTAACATGAGCTGCCCCTCTGTTGTACTCATTCCTGATCCTGTCCATCCTCGTCACTCCCAAAGAGAACCTCAACGTCTTAACCTGCTACCTCCAGCTCTGCCTGCTCTTCACCTCTTTTCCACAGTCTCCATTGCTCTGAACGGTTGACCTAAGTACTTATAGTCCTGCACCTTCTTCACCTCTGCTCCCTGTAACCTCACCATTCCACCTGTGTCCCTCTCATTGACACACATGTATTCTGTCTTACTGCGGCTAAGCATCATTCCTCTGTTTTCCAGAGCAGACCTCCATCTCTCTAGATTTTCCTCCACCTGCTCCCTGCTCTCACTACAAATCACAATGTCATCCGCAAACATCATAGTCCATGGAGATTCCAGTCTAACCTCATCTGTCAGCCTGTCCATCACCAGAGCAAACAAGAAGGGGCTCAGAGCCGATCCTTGATGCAGACCCACCTCCACCTTGAACTCCTCTGTCACACCTACAGCATACCTCACCACAGTCTTGCAGCTATCATACATGTCCTGCACCACTCTAACATACTTCTCTGCCACTCCAGACTTCCTCATACAATACCACAGCTCCTCTCTCGGCACCCTGTCCTATGCTTTCTCTAAATCTACGAAGACACAATGCAACTCCCTATGACCTTCTCTGTACTTCTCCATCAGCATCCTCAAAGCAAATACTGCATCTGTTGTACTCTTTCTAGGCATGAAACCATATTGCTGCGCACAAATGCTCTCCTCTGCCCTTAGCCTAGCTTCCACTACTCTTTCCCACAACTTCATTGTATGACTCATCGGCTTCATTCCTCTGTAGTTGCCACAGCTCTGCACATCTCCCTTGTTCTTAAAAATTGGCACCAGTACACTTCTCCTCCATTCCTCGGGCATCCTCTCACTCTCCAAGATATTGTTATACAAACTAGTCAGAAACTCAACTGCCACCTCTCCTAGACATGTCCATACCTCCACAGGTATGTCATCAGGACCAACTGCCTTTCCACTCTTCATCCTCTTCAACGTCCTCCTCACTTCACTCTTGCTAATCTTAGCCACTTCCTGCTCCACACCAGTCACCTCTTCTACTCTTCATTCCTTTTCATTTTCCTCATTCATCAACTCTTCAAAGTACTCCTTCCATCTTCCCATTACACTCCTGGCACCTGTCAATAAATTTCCATCCTTATCTTTAATCACCCTAACCTGCTGCACATCCTTCCCATCTCTATCTCTTTGTCTGGCCAACCTGTACAAATCCACCTCTCCCTCTTTAGTGTCCAACCTAGCATACAAGTCCTCATATGCCCTTTGTTTGGCCTTTGCCACCTCTACCTTCACCTTACGCTGCATCTCCCTGTACTCCTGTCTACTCTCTTCAGTCCTCTCAGTGTCCCACTTCTTCTTTGCTAACCTCTTTCTCTGTATACACTCCTGAACTTCCTCGTTCCACCACTAAGTCTCCTTGTCCACTTTCCTCTTTCCAGATGACACACCGAGTACCCTCCTACCTGTCTCTCTGATCACATTAGCTGTAGTGGTCCAGTCATCTGGGAGCACTTCCTGACCACCCAGAGTCTGTCTCAGCTCCTCCCTGAAAACTACATGACATTCTTCCTTTTTCAACTTCCACCACTTCGTCCTCTGCTCTGCCTTTGTCCTCTTCATCTTCCTCACCACCAGTCATTTTATACACTACCATCCTGTGTTGTCTGGCTACAAACTCCCCTACCACTACTTTACAGTCACTGGTCTCTTTCAGATTACAACGTCTACACAAGATGTTGTCCACCTGAGTGCTTCTACCTCCGCTCTTATGTCACCCTATGTTCCTGCCTCTTCTGGAAGAAAGTGTTCACTACAGCCATTTCTATCCTCTTTGCAAAGTCTACCACCATCTGTCCTTCTGCGTTCCTGTCCTGAAGACCAAACCTGCCCATCACATTCTCATCACCTCTGTTCCCTTCACCTACATGCTCATTGAAATCTGCAGCAATCAACACTCTCTAACCTCTGGGGATGCTCTGCATCACTTCATCTAACTCACTCCAGAATTTCTCCTTCTCTTCTAACTCACATCCTACCTGTGGGGCATAACCACTCACAACATTGAAATTCACCCCTTCAATTTCCAGATTCAGGCTCATCAACCTGTCTGACACTCTTTTCACCTCAAGAACATTCCTCACAAACTCCTCTTTCAGGATAACTCCTACTCCATTTCTCTTCCTATCTGACCCATGGTAGAACAACTTGAACCCTGCTCCTAAGCTTCTAGCCTTGCTACCTTTCCACCTGGTCTCCTGGACACACAGTATGTCCACCTTCCTTCTCTGCATCATGTCAATCAACTCTCTAGCCTTCCCTGTCATAGTCCCAACATTCAAAGGCCCTACTGTCAGTCCTACATTCTTAGCTTTCCTCTTCTCTCTCTGCCTACGAACACACCTTCCTCCTCTCCTTCTTCATCTTCGACCAACAGTAGTCCAATTTCCACCGGTACCCTGTAGGTCAACAGCACCAGTGGCGGTCGTTGTTAACCCGGGCCCTGACAGATCCGGTATGGAAGTCATTGTCGTGATTCGCATTTTTAATTTGGCACGTGTTTTACGTTGGATGCCCTTCCTGACACAACCCTCTGCATTTATCCAGAACTGGGACTGGCACAAGAAGACACTGGCTTGTGCCCCCTTGCGGTTGCATTGCTTTTTCAGCGGTGGTAACTTTTTAAAACCCCTCTTCTGTTAACTTTTGATTTTAATCATTTAAGTGGTCGGGTCGCAGACAGCGTCATTATGGGGTTATGCATGGGTAACTGCTCTGGAAGCGCAGAAAAACTGCACCTCTACCTCCTGGTCTCAACTCTGACTTGTCATGGTTTAGGTCCACTAATAAACTCGGCAAGATTTCTGGATATGAGAGCTGCTCCATCCAAAGTGGAAAGAATTCTGACTCCTAATCAAACCAGATTTTCCCCATAAAGTCTGTCAAATTTCTATGAAACCTACATCGTACGCTTGACACCACCTCGACAGCCAGCAACGGAATGAAAACATGCGGTTATACATGTCATCACCGACTTGGCAGGGTCCCAGAGAAAACTACAGAGTCCGACATTGTCTTTGAGTATGTACAGTCCAACTCAACATTAATTTTAGTGCAATCCGATTGGTGTAATCAGGTGTCATTTCCTGCCAACATGAATAGCAGTCACTACAACAAGACTCGCTGGAGCAGCAATGGAGCCGGGCAGCAAAAGCGCTGGGCTTCTGAGGAAGAGTGCAGATAAAAGTGTGGCTTGGCATGCAATCAATAAACAGTGTCTCAAACAGAATGGTGTTTTGGTGTCTGCATCCCGGCCAGGGAACCCAAGGTAGCATGGAGTGGCTACAATGTTACTAACTTGCTATCTTCTCTCTCCTGTAGTTTTGGTCTTTCTCTTCTCTCTTACTGTCACTTTCAGAAGTTATTACTGCCTCAGGAGATGTATAGTCTGGCTCTGTGATTGCGGGCCACTTGCTGGAATAGTGCTGTTTGTCCATCCTGGGAGAGTGATCCCTCCTCTGTTGTTCCCCCTGAGGTTTCTTCCATTATTTCCCCATTAAAATTATTTTTTGGGGTAGTTTTTCCTTATTCGAATCGAAGATCTCAGGAAAAAGGGTGTCATATGTTGTACAGATTGTAAAGCCCTTTAAGGCAAATTTGGATTTGTGATATTGGGCTATATAAATAAAATTCAATCGGTCAGATTTGGCAGGGGCCCAGAGAAAACTACATTCCGACATTGTTTTTGCGTATGTACACACTGACTCAACATTAATTTTCGAGACGTTCGATTGGCATAATCGGGTGTCATTACAGCCAACGTGACTTCACGTTTCTCAAAATGGAGCTGCCAATAATCAGAGTTGGTTTCTCAGCGGGCGTGTCGCTGAGTGGGGAGAACCATTCGGAAAACTGAGCAGCTTGGTGGTTAACCGTGGGCTGCTTAGGGCTATGCTTCCTCTGAACAGTCACACAGCCTCCTTGGATTCCCAGCTGCTTGGGAGCTGCCAGGAGACGACTAACTAAGGAGCTAGCTCTGGTAATCTGCACCGGCTACTAGAGCCTGGCTCACTACAGCAGCTACAGAGTTCCCAAGGAGCGGAACCGCATTTCCAATTCACTAAGCCTCACCTCCAACACTAGAAATAAACTAAATGTATTACATGTACCATTATCAGTAAAGGAGGCAGAGGAATAGCTAAACATAACGCACCAAGCAAGAGAGCAGCAGAGTGAGAGGAGCTAGCTAGCTAGCTGCTAAGCTAAAGAATGGTAGCTAGCAAATCTGAATAATGTGTAATAGTGTGTAAACTGTGTGATTAGCAAGAAAGTCACTAAAAGTAGAGAGCTATGAGTGCTTGAGCAAAATTATTGTATGTTTAAATGTATAGCAGATAGTTAGTCACTGTAATAAAGAATTGAACAAATTAACTGCTTGTATTTGAACGCTGACGATTGACACTGACAACGTGCTGTGGTAAGTGAATTGTCTCATCATTTTACCAGGGTTTGTGTTACTGGTGGCGTATGTTTACTGCTGTTCCTGTATATAGGAATGGTGCAGAAAATGTACTCTTTTGGCATCAATTTTCTTAACCACTTCTGGCCAAAAACTAATGCCTTGTCTAAACCTGGGTTAAATGGACTGTTTTTGTATAGCGCCTTTCTAGTCTTCCGACTACTCAAAGCGCTTCACACTACGTATCACATGACACCACATTCATATACTGATGGCAGGAGCTAATTGCCCATCAGTACAAAGTAATCTAACCATTCACACACACTGAAGGCACAGCCCTGTGGAGTGATTCGGGGTTCAGTATCTTGCTCAAGCACACTTCGACCTTTGGGCTGAAGGAAGCCGGGATCAAACCGCCAACATTCTGACAACTCGTTCTTCCACAAAGCCACAAGATAAACGATAAAACTAGTCTTCTGACCTCTCAAAGGGAGGGCAAGACCAGCTACAGGAGGAAGATGGAGGAGCAGCTGCAGCAGCAAAATATCAGGGGTGTGTGGATAAGCCTAAAGACCATCTCAGGCTTCAAAGCACCCGACTCCCAGGCTGAGGGGGACCTGCAGTGGGTTAACGACTTGAACCATTACTTACCGGTTTGACCACTCACCCCCTGCTCCTCCCATGCAGCTACTCCACACCTCGTCACCTGGACAATGCCCCACACCACCAGCCCTTCATACCTCTGGCTCTGCACATCTCACCACCTCCTCACTGCCCCATGGACTCACTCACCCCTTCAGCCCACCCCTGTCCTTCACATTGGCCTGCGCAGGTGAACTGTGTGGGATTATGGGGCAAGTCTTTACCCTGAGCCTCAAGGTGGGGGTTGTAACACAGTTAAGGAAAGCCTCCTGTGTAGTACCAGTGCCCAAGACACCGCAAGCTAGGGACCTCTGCATCTTTAGGCTAGTGGCTCTCAAGTCACAATTGAGGAAGACATTGGAGAGACCAGTCCTAGGCCACCTCTGTTTTGAGGTGAGCTCAGCGATGGACCCGCTGCAGTTTGCCTATCAACCTAGGATTGGACTGGAGGACACTGTGATCTTCCTACTACACTGCGCTCAAACTCACCTGGAGAAGCCCGGCAGCACTGTGAGGATTCTATTCTTTGATTTCTCCAGCCTATTCAAAAATATTCAGCCGGTGCTTTTGAGGGACAAGCGTGAGTGGGCTGGAGTGGACTTACATCTGGCTGAGTGGATCCTGGACTACCTGACAAACAGGCCCCAATTTGTGAGAGCCTGGGACTGTGTATCTGACCCCCTGACCTGCAGTGTGGGTGTTCCCAAGGGCACGGTGCTCGCGCCCTTCCTCTTCACCCTCTACACTGCAGACTTCAGACACAACACGGACGGCTGTGTCCTGCTCAAGTTATCTGACACCTCTGCCGTTGTCTGCTTGATCAGCAACGACGACGACGCAGATTATAAAAGACTTATGCAGGACTTTGAGGACTGGTGTCGGCCAAATCATCTCCTCATCAATGCGGGGAAGACCAAGAAGATGGTGGTAGATTTCCACAGACACCAGTCTGCTCCCTCACCGGTGAACATCCAGGGAATGGACATTGAGAGAATGGACTCTTATATGTACCTGGGTGTTCACCTGAACTGGACTGGACTGAACTGGACTGGACTCACAACACCGACGCACTGTACAGGAAGGGTCAGAGCAGGCTCTACCTCCTAAGGAGACTGCAGTCTTTTGGAGTGCAGGGGGCGCTCCTGAAGACTTTCTATAATTCTGTGGTAGCATCAGCCATCCTGTACAGTGTGATCTCCTGGAGCAGCAGCATCACTGAAAGGCAGAGGAGGAAGCTGGACAAGGTCATCAGGAAGTCCAGCTTTGTCCTAGGCTGTCTTCTGGACTCAGTGCGGGAGGTGGGTGAAAGAAGGGTCCTGGCAAAACTGTCATCTATGCTGGACCATGAGTCACACCCCCTGCAGGACACACTGTCAGCTCTGGAGAGCAGCTTCAGTGACAGACTGCTCCACCCTCGGTGTGAAGGAAAGATTCCGCAGGTCTTTTCTTCCTGCTGCAGTCAGACTGCACAATGAACACTTTTAACTTACAACTCCTTTTACTGTTGCAATATCTACACAAGTAATTTCACTGTGCAATTTTTAAAACATGCAATACCTGTTAGCAGAGTTTTTAACCCACTTATGTATAGTCTATTTTAGTTTATTTTAGGTTCTCTGTTTTATCATAGTGTGTGTGACACTGCTGTTTGACCACTGTACGTCTGCTGTTGCTAAAAGAAATTTCCCCACTGCGGGACAAATAAAGGCTTAACTTACTGACTTACTTAAAGCACTTCATTAAAACCATTACATCATTTCATCACAGTTTCACCACTCCTCTATCTGACTTAAATACTATTAATTAACAAACCATCTGGAGTCATATTTGATCACAGCACCTTTTTTAACAGCAGTTCAATCAACCAGAGTACACTGGCAATCTAACCATCTTTCCCAGCTGCTTTAACCTGTTAAATGAGGGTTATCTATGTGGGAATAAAAAAAAATAAGAGGCGATAAGCTTGGCTTAGATGGCAAGGGGGATGGCTATGCATAAATCAGGAATGTTTTCATGGGTTTTGGTGAAAATGTAGGCCATTTATTTATTTGTTTTTATTTTGAATGATTGAAATGGTCTATAAAAGCAGTGTAAGCAACTGGGGGTGGGAGGTGGGGGCC
>CM022472.1:33519985-33535728 GCA_011952105.1 Coreoperca whiteheadi | reverse complement strand
GGGGGGGGGGCAGAGGGTGTCCAACCCTGGTCCCTAGATAGGGAACGGAGTGTCCTGATGCCAGGATCACTCCGTAGCACTACAAAGTTCAGCTCACTGGAAAATTCCGAGAATGCACTATAAAAGGCAGTGAGGCAGACAATGTTGTTTTTCGGCCAGCAGAAGTCATCACTAGTGCCAACAGCAAATTTTCAATAGGAGACAAGACCGTAGTTATTCTTGTCAACTGCAATGACAATAATGACCACAATCATCGGGACACCCCAGACAACCAGCTAGAACTTCACCATGTAGCATGATATGTAGTTATTGAAGACTTTCACAAGGGCCAGGTACATGTGGATGGCCTCAAGTCCCATCCAGGTGAAGGAAAGCAGCAGGAAGTAGTGAAGGAACCCGGCTGCGGATAATGGAAGTGACATCACCACTCTCCACTTCACTACGCTTCCAAAAGAGCCAGACTCATCACACGGTGAACACAGAAGCAGCTAATTAAACAAGGGTAAATTTGATTTAGACTTGACAGTAATACTGTTGCCGATGCTTTGGGTCTACATGAGTTAAACATGCAATTTCTATGTTATGAACAGTGTCTTCTCTGTACTTATGATGCGACAAGACCGGAGGATCAGAATTGGATGTCAAAGCCAGGACTGTGTTATACTGATACCTGGTGCGGTTCCTTCAGTACACAAAGCTGCCTCCACCGCCCTCAGCAGCTTCTGGTTCTCCCACCAGCAGGAGTAACTTAACGTTCACTTGTTTTTTAATATTTGCTAACTTCCTATGTGCTGATTGTTGTATTCTTATTGTGATTAGATTAGATTATAGTGGTTGTTGACTGAAGTTACTGATTGTTAATCAGTGCTAAGGTTAAATAAACACTATTGCATATTTTAAAGAGCAGTTGCCTGTGATCATTGTATTTGTTGTGATAATAACTGGTTGCGACGGTCAGTGCTTGGATTCACCCTTTACTGTCCATTATTAATGTAAGATAATTTTTTAGTTATCAACATTTTTAGGTGGGCAGCCACTTCGAGATTGTTTTTCACATTTGATAATTGGTCCCTGATCCCAGAGTGGTGCCATGTAATTATTCATCTGTATTAATCATTTCAATAATATTCTTAATTTTTATCCTATAAATATCTTTGAAATTTTTGTAAATGAACAAATCTGCCCTACCTGAATCCCAACATGGTCATATTGTATAGGTTTATAAAAAATGACTACAAACAGGTAAAATCTGGTCTTATTGTAAAGGTTTATAAAACATGCCTGTTTATAGACAGGTAACATCTGGTCACATTGTATAGGTTTATAAAAAATAACTACTTAGTTAAAGCAAAAACCCAGCAAAATGTATGGACATAAGTGAAACACCTTAACATCAAAACTACAGTCTTATCTTCTACATTAGAAATTATATCTTTACGAAGGTTACACAGGGCTGTACAAATTCTCTCAATTTTAGGGGTGAGGTTCATTGGAACTGTTTGAGAAAGGATTTTGTTTTTCAGTTGGCATATGACCCGCTCAACCTGGACCCGTACATTGGCGATGCGTCTAGTGTTGGTGGTGTCTTCTTCAGAGTTGCATGCCTCTCTTAGTGAACCCTGGAATGAAATAAGTTTCACCGTCCTTTCAAGCATCTGTCTGCCATTACTTCATCACCTGGATTACCAAACCTTTCAGCAAGGTCACTCTGAAATAAATTCAGACACAGCTTCATCAGGGTCATCAGGAGCTGACCCCAGGGGTGTAGCTGGAAGCTGTTGTTGTCCACGTTGCTAAAGTGCTTGGCAACGGAATAGATTGCATCCAACGTAAACCCTGTATAGAGCTGAAAAAGATGGTTTTTCCTCAGTAGAGTTATGTACATCGCACTCCAAGAAGTGGCCAGAAATATAATAACAAAGAGGACAACATATTAAATCACCCGAGAGAGAGAGAGATCTTGGTGTGTGTGTGTGTGTCTATGCATCTTCTTCCACTGGTAGTCCATCAGTTTATAGAGTGGAGACATATGGGTTCACTGCAGGCTGTTTCACTGTTGCACTGTGATTTTAGATGTCACTTTTCTTTTTGACGTTTTTGTCTCTCTTTCAGGATTCAAGGATATGAATCGCCTGAAAAATGTCAGGAAACACACACGACATTTAATGCAGATTGTTTCAGCTTTATGATGCATATAATCACACTCATGGATTGGAAATTTTCCTCCCACCATATATTCTTAATCGAGTCAACCTCTACATTATGTACATGAGTAATTGTGTGGATGAAAACCCAGATTTATGTTGAAAATCAAGCATTCCCTTTCAAGGGAACTCTACGCTGCATCAGCTGACGCTATGGGGGGAAGGCCTCCGGCGTGACCGAATCTGAATCTCTGTACAATTTAGTCCAATCTTGATTGGTGTAACGCCAACATGTGATATACGCTGGCCATGGACCATGAGGACACTGAGATGTGGAGATCATGGTCCAGGCCGTCTTCTCCATGGCTTTAGAGTCCCACTGGTTGCCAGTACGCTTCGATTAGTGGGCTTCAGGAGAACGGCTACGGCGATGGAATAGTATCATCAGAGAGCGTGTTGCAGTGTGCCCCTCCCCAGTGGTTGAGGGACTGCACACTTGAGGCCTGAAAGGGGGAGGACGGGCATGAGGGCCGTGCTTCTCACCAGACAGGTGACACCTCTTAAAGAAGAGGTGTATGTAGACATTGTTACTCGGAAATATACCGCCGCAGCAGTGCTTCGGGTTACCAAGGCCGCTCCCATGTTACCCACTGGCACCAGCCTCAAGCGGCTGCTCCCCCTCAGGGACTTCTTGCCCGCTTAGGAACCTCTGCCCAGGGTGTCGCACTGGGTTTTGCGCAACATCCAAAAGGGGTACTTCGGTTCTGGTCTCGACCTCCAAGATTCTGAAGCATATTGGAAACCCAGGTAAGTAAAGGGCCCGGCACAGGTACAGGTCATGGAGCAAGAGCGGCATTCTCTCTTGAAGAAAAAGGAGCCATGGAGCAGTCCCCCACCTGGGAGATGCATACCGGGTTCTACAGGCGGTACTTTATAGTCCCGAAGAAGGACGGAGGGTTACGCCCAATTTTTGATCTTCGTCACCTGAACCAGTCTCTGAGGAGACTTTGGTTCAGGATGCTGATGATCCCCATAATCGTGAGCCAAATTCAGTCTGAGCACTGGTTCGTCACGATCAATCTAAGCGATGCGACCGGGATATCAGAAGTTCTTGCGGTTTGCCTTTGGGGGCAAAGCTTACCAGTATCGGGTTCTTCCGTTCGGCCTAGCACTCTCCCCGCGCACCTGCACAAGATGTATAGACACTGCCCTGGCACCTCTAGGACTCCAGGATGTCCACATTCTCGAGTACATAGACGATTAGCTAATACTAGCGCAATCGCTACTGGGAGCAATACGGCATCAAGATGTCATGCTTGCCCACATGCGGTGCCTGGGATTGAGGCTCAGTGTGAGCAAAGCCATGCTTACTCTGATACAAGGATTGCATTCTTTGGAGTTATGTGGGAATGTGGGACAACTGTCTCCTGCACGGATTGAGTCGATCCTGACCAGGGTGTTCAGGGTACAGCTAGGCAGACATCTCAATGCATTACAGTCTTGGAGGCTCATGGCAGCAGCGTCCACCATGATTCTGCTTGGTTTACTACACTTACTGTGGTGGCTACCGAGGTAGTTGAGACCATTTTACACTCTAGAGCCCCCTCCATGAGGAAATTCTGTACAAGTAAGTGGAAACTTTTCACTATGTGGTGCCGGGAGCACCACCTTGACCCAGTTCACTGCCAGGTGGCTTCAGTGCTAGAGTTTCTCCAAGGCCGGTTTTTGGCTGGACTCTCCCCCGCTACACTTAAAGTGTATGTGGCTGTAATCACAGCATTCCAGAGTATGGTGGATGGCTGTTCGCTAGGGAAGCACTGCTTTATAACCAGTTTCTTTCGCATACCTTGAGAATGAGGCCTCCTGCGTGGGACCTGACAGTGGTGCTTGATGGACTGTCCATGGCGCCCTTTGAGCTACTGGACAATGTATCAGACAGGTTTCACGTCTCAAAATTGGCATTTTTGCTGGCCATGACTTCTCTCAAGAGAGTGGGAGATCTGCTGGATAGTCAATGGTAATCTTGTCCTGAAATGTGCCCTTTGGCTTAAAACTCGGACAGGCATCCCTCTAGCATTGCGGAGTTGGGACTGCGTTCCCCATAGTGTCAGCTGACACAGCGTAGAGTTCCCTTGAAAGGGAAAGTTTCAGGTTACGTATGTAACCGTGGTTCCCTGATAGGGAACAGGCGTGCCCTACTTCCAGCACGCCTGTGAGTGGTTTGCTTCCCGTAGCGACCCAGCATCTCGTTTGCTATCAGGGAACCAGGGTTACATACGCAACCTGAGATGTTTTTCAAGGAGTATATTCGAATTTAAGAATATTCCTAACCTTTAAAATGATGTTTTCAAGGTTAGTATTTTCCAAAATTTAAAGACTTTGTACAAACCCTGTACATATAAAAAAGGAAGGTTCTGAGGTTTTGAGAATTCAACCCATACCTTCCTCCTGGTACTCAAGGTTAGATATGTAGTAGGGTGCAAAACGCTTAGAAAAGCCAGACAATGGCTCAAGGCTCACCATCCAGTGCCCTCTAGTCAGTGTCTTCTGAAACCAAAATGAATAAAACACATGACATCACTTATTTTTACCCATGCCATTTTTTGTCTTTGATCTTTTCACTTTTAAATGATGTTTTTGTATTTATGAGTGAGTGAACTGATTTTTGAACTGGGGTTAACGAGGCATTGTACAATGTACACAGAGTATAAAACAGAAACACTCGTACACTCATATGCTATGCTATCCTTACAAAAATACTATATACTAATCCAAGGTTTTCCCTAGGTTTATGGAGGTCTTAGGTACTGTGGTGATGATGATGTTTGATGTTATTTGACTAAAAACTATGTTTTTTCACATAATTCTGGACTGTCATCATTAGAATATTTATAAAGAAAACAACCCAGGCTGTACTTTTTCAAAATGCACTCAGACATTAGCAAAAAGAAAAGTGAAACAAATATGTTCAATGATGAAGTAAGCACTATGTCCTGAAGTTATTCCTTACATTTCTGCGAGTGATTACACTGTGCGCCATAAAACTAATAAAAAGGGATATAGAGGGATTTGAACTGCGATATGCTCTCCTACCATAGTCAGGGTGAAACTAACCAGCTGTAGGGCCGCATATGGTTAGGATTTTATTGAGTTCCAGTTCTTTAACAATACTGTTACCGGTTCTTTTTCATTACTTAACAATTTGGATTGTGGTTTGGGAGTGCGGGCTGCCAGTCTGTACAAGAATTTGACTAGTTTTAAGATACATTACGAACTATGATAAACAGTTAGGCTACATACAGCTTTGGTTTTCACTTGTTCAACTCACTATTAGCCTAGCTAGCAGGCTGTGGTTGTGTAAACCACTTTTCTATATGTTTAGCTGAGCCACGTCCTCAGTCTAACTCTGACACATTTGGTTTAAGCGTTATGCAAAAAATGCTTAGGCGCTGTGGCTAAGTTTTATAATTGTAATCAAAAACAGCTTGAAAGATAGCTTAAATAGTTTAAACTCCTCTCTTGCAAAAATGTAATATCATCATTTTAATATTGGGATTCATTGCACACTGTTGAAGTAGACAGCATTACATTGTACACAGGTTATGTTCTGGTCACACAAGTGTGTGTACACTTTCTCAGTGTATAGTTACCAAGTAGAAGGAGTGTATGCATGGTGTGTTGCTTGAATATCTGCTGCTTTTCTGTGAAATCTAAAAGTATTAGATTCATGTGGGAAAAACTTACATGGGATCATCCTGAACCTTGTGCATATGCATGCTAGCTACCTTTAATTTCCATGATGAGAAAAGAATAATGCTTTTTGGACCCAGGCATTGCTTTGATTTTCCCAATCATCACAGATACTTAACTACTATGCTACATTGAATGCCAATAATACATAAAGGATTACAGAAAATTTAAATAAAATGGCTTTTCTGACAGTTGCAGAGGACCGGGTAACAACATCCAAATATATATCTATGAACCGTGAATGTAGACAGGATCTGTCTGAGCCTTACAAATAATGTTACCTTGATAGTTATTCCTTATAGGCAACTTTTCAATAAACCAGGCATAAAACCTTAATGTTATCATTCTTGTGCTTATCAGTTAACATTAGTGTTACACACAAAAATAAACTACACACATAAATGGCACCACCAATGATAGTGTTGATTCATACCTAAAGCTTCAATGTCATTTTTCTGCTAACGTTAAGTAACATAATAAAACGGGATCAGATAACGTTAACTAAGCTAGGTATGTTACCATTAGCAACGGCCAAGCTAACCTTGCTAACGACAACCAGTGGAGGAGAAGCGGCGATACATGGTTCAGAAAAGTTAGGCCAAGCTTGAGAGTAAAAATGCTGAAATAACATTTGAATTGAAAAGAGTCACTAACCTTGTCTTGTCTTGTACTATTATCACTCTGCTACTAAGTAACATTACCTCTTGTTGCTGCCACCAATAATCCCAACCAGTAAAGATCCCACAATGCACCTGTAGACTTGAAATTTAAACTAGTACGCTGAAGTTAGATATAATGCTCACACACTATATTATGGAGAAACGTACCAGGTTAAGTATGTAACCATGGTTCTCTGATAGGGAACGAGACGCTGCGTCAGCTGATGCTATGGGGAACGCCTTCAGCGTGACTGCCTCTGAATCTCTGTATGAACTTAACGTCAACACGTGACGCAAGCCGGTGGAACCGGAAGTATAAAGGGAGCCGGCTTCACTGTTGTCGTCAGCCTTCTGATCGACTGAAGCAAGCCGCTCACAGGCATGCCAGAAGTATGGCAGCGAGACGCAGCATCTCGTTCCCTATCAGTGAACCATGGTTACATACGTAATGTACGTTCCCTTTCAAGGGTACTTTAATGCTTGGTCAGCTGACGCTGGTCAGCTGATGCTATGGGGAAGCATGGTTGGAATACCAACTCCGCCATGCTGAAGGGATGCCTGTCAGAGTGTGAAGCCAGCAGGGCACACTTCAAGACAAGACAGCCACAGAACCCGGATTATTTAAGTGGTCTAGGCTGTAAAATCTGACA
The DNA here is from genome assembly GCA_011952105.1 of Coreoperca whiteheadi. NCBI lineage: Eukaryota > Metazoa > Chordata > Actinopteri > Centrarchiformes > Sinipercidae > Coreoperca > Coreoperca whiteheadi. Next base: position 33,528,525 of record CM022472.1, on the reverse strand, counting down.
AAGGTGTGAGGCGAGGACCATCCCGCAGGATCGCATATATTGGAGAGGGGGGTTCACGACCACCTTGTATGCCGAAACGATAGCCTCAACTATCCACCTGCTAATAGTGTGTTTGGTAGCCGGGCAGCCCTTACGAGGGGGCCTGAAGCATACCAGCAAATGGTCTGAATTGCGCCACTGGGATGTCCTCAGGACATTAATCTCCACGACTCTGACCGGACAAAGCAGTTGCAGCCTACCTTCCTGTTCCGCAGACTCTGAAGGAGGATGGAACGCCTGCAGGACTACCGGCCGGGCCACCTCAGTGGGTACTTTAGGTACATAACCCGGCCTGGGAAGCAGCTTTGCTCTAACTGCGCCTGGAATGATCTCCAGGTTAGCAGGAGCCACCGACAGGGACTGCAGATCTCCCAATCTCTTGAGAGAAGTCATGGCCAGCAGAAATGCCATCTTTAAGGCCAGACACCTGTCTGATGCATCTTCCAGTGGCTCGAATGGTGCTATGGTCAATCCATCCAGCAACACTGTCAGATCCCATGGAGAGACTCGAACCGGAGGCCTCATCCTCAAGGTGCCACAAAGGAAACTGGTAACAAAGCGGTGCTTCACAAGCGAGCAGCCATTCACCAAACTGTGGATGGCTGCTCGGTGTATGTGCTGCGAATGCTGCGGGGGAGAGTCCAGCCGAAAACCGGCTTTGGAGGAACTCCAGCACTGAAGCCATCGGGCAGTGAACTGGGTCAAGATGGCGCTACAGGCACCATGTAGTGAAAATGTTTCACTTGCCCGCATACAGTTTCCCCGTGGAGGGGGCTCTAGAGTGTAAGATGGTCTCAACTACCTCGGTAGAGAGACCGGCAGCTCGGTGGTGGTCCCCCTCAGGAGCTAGACCCACAGCTTCAATTTCCCCGGCTGGGCATGGAATATTTCGCCTTGGCCCTGCGACAGCGGGTCCCTCCTGACGAGAATTACCTATGGGGGGCCGTCCAGGAGGGCTATCAGGCCCAAGAACCAGATTCTGGCGGGCCAGAACGGGGCCACGAGCAGCAGCTGGGCCCCTGTCCGGCGAACCTTCTCTAGAACCCCCGGGAGCAGAGCAATCGGAGGAAAAGCGTACAGCCTCGGCCACGGCTGTGCGATGGCATCCAGCCCCAGGGGCACTGGATACACAAGGGAGAACCAGAGCGGGCAGTGAGCGTTGTCTGGGGGTCCACAGGTCCACTTGTGCTCTGCCGAATCTCCTCTATATCATCTGCACCGTCTCGGGGTGCAGTCTCCATTCCCCAGGCCTCGGCCCCTGCCTCGACAGGATGTCTGCTCCCACATTGAGGTACCCAGGTATGAAAAGTTCTCTGAGAGAGCAACTTCCCCTGGGACCACAAAAGGATCTGGCGCGTCAGTCTGCACAGAGGGCGCAACCTCAGACCGCCTTGCCAATTTATGTAGGAGACCACCGCTGTGTTGTCAGAGCGAACAAGCATGTGGTGGCCCCTGAGGTCTGGAAGAAAGTGCCGTGAGGCCAACAAGACCGCTCACATCTCCAGGCAATTTATGTGCCATAGATACGGGGTCAACCACAGACCTCGGCTGTGCGGCCTTCCAAAACCGCGCCCCATCGGGTGCTGGAGGTGTCCGTCGAAAGTGTGCGACGGTGATACACCATTCCCAGCACTGGGCCCTGGGTCAGGAACACCCGATGTCTCCACCTGTCTAAGGCACGCATGCACCTGCGTGTAACCTTGATCAGGCGAAAAGGATTGCCCCTCAGGGAAAATCCGGCGTCCCTGAGCCACCACTGCAGCTGCCTCATGTGCAGCAATCCAAGTGGAATCACGGTGGATGCTGCAGCCAAGAGGCGTAACAGGCTCTGAAACTGAAGTGCAGTGAGATGTCGGGCTACCTGCACCCTGAGTACCATAGTCAGGATTGACTCGACGCGAGCAGGAGACAGTCCCACACTACTCAGTTGGAGTGAGCGTGCTCTTGCTCGTGTTGAGACTCAACCTCAAGCACCTCAAGTGCGCAAGTACAACATCTCGATGCCGTACCACGTGAGACGAGACTGGGAAAAAATCAACCAGTCATCCAAAAAATTGAGGATGCAGATCCCCTGGAGTCTGAGAAGAGCCAGGGCAGAGTCCATACACTCCATGAAGGTGCGAGGGGAGAGTGCTAGGCTGAAGGGAAGCACCCAATATTGGTAAGCTTTTCCCCCGAAAGCGAACCGCAGGAACTTCTGGTGTCCTGGAATGATAGAGACGTGGAAGTACGCGTCCATTAGATCAATTGTGAAGAACCAGTCCTTGGACTGAATCAGACTCACAATCATAGGGATCGTCAGCATCCGGAACCGAAGTCTCCTTAGAGAATGATTCGTCTCCGTCTCCCTCGGGACTATGAAGTACCGGCTGTAGAACCCGGTATGCATTCCTCAGGTGGGGATTTGTTTTATGGCCCCATTGTGCAAGAGAGAATGTATTTCTCGCTCCATCACCTATGCTTGTACTCGGTCGACCCCTATTTCAAAGATTCCTCGGAATCATGGGGGTGTGGACCAGAACCAAAGCTTGTAACCTTGTCGGACAGTGCGCAAACTCAGTGCAACATGCCGGGTCAAGCTTCTCAAGCGGGCAGAAGACTCGCTCAGGGGAACCAACCGCTTGAGGCTGGTGCCTGGGGGGCCTGGGTGGCGGCCTCGGTTACCCGAAGCGCTGCAGCGGCGGGAAATCCCCGAGGATCGGCATGTACATGCCTGACTGCCCCCCGGACCTGCAATGTGAGAGCTGCGGTACCCCGAAGCGATGGAACGGCGGGATTTAACCGGAAAGGAACGTCTACAGGCCTCAGTAGAGGACGCAACTCTGGCCTGACTGCTGCACAGCCGTGCAGGTCTAAAGGCAGCAGTTGCACGGAACTCGCCATGCCCCGAAGCGCCACCAGCGGCAAGGTTAAGAGGCTGAGCTCCCAAGGGCCCAATGGGGGAGTAGCCATGTGCTCAACCCCGATGGGGGGGCGCGCCCTCCAAGGCCCGACGCTCGAGCCGGGCGAGAAGTACGGCCCTCAGGTCCATCTTCTCCCTCTCATGTCCTCTCCGAGCAGGCTGGAGCAAGCCCCCCCTAGGGAGGGGCACGCTGGGCCAGACTCGCTTTCTGAGCCAGCATGTAAGAGCTGCAAGATTTCGAAGGCTGAGGTGGTCCACCCTCAGCTTAGGCCCGAGACCTCTGGACACGGGGGCTAAACTGCCATCGTAGCATGGTGGTGCTCCGTCCCATCCTCGGATGTGAGGGCCCCGCCACAGTCAAGGTCCTTAGCAGGTCGGCTGGGCACACCTGCACACATGCCATGGCGTGCGGACATGCCCAGCCTGACCCGCCGCCCCATATGCCTTGCCCACTAAAGTCAATGTAGTGTGACAAGGCCTACTAGGCAACGTCGGGGTCTTAAGGGAGGACTGGGCAATAAAACGCCTCCAGCGTCTCCCCACCCTAGCCGCTCTTCTTGCACCCACTGATCGACGCAGACTGGCGACCAGTTGGGCTAGAAAATGGCCTGGACCAGGATATCGACACCTCGGAGTGGAGATCCAGAAGAACAGCAGGTCCCGACGTGGGCGTGGAGGTGTGGCTAGAAGGAAACACTCATTGAGCTATTCCAGCTTCTCCGCTGGCCAGGCGATATTGAGCCTAGCCACCATTTTCTTCTCTTGGGAAAATCCCCTCCAGCAGCTTCTCATGCTGCAGTGACTGAGCTGACGAGCCACCCACGTCACCACCTCAGGACATTCAGGTCCTCGGAACTGGATCCTCTCTGCGCGGGCTCCACATCCAGGGCGGAAGACGCTGCAGGCTCAGCCTGGCTTCCGGATCCCGAATGCGGGTAGACTGTTTCAACAAAATACAAACAGTCAGTCGAGAGCAGAGCATCTTATCTCTCGTCAGAGAGGGCACTTACTTTGCTCACAGTCACCTCTCAGGGCTGACTGAGCCTGCTCTCCGTGCAGAAAGCAGACACAAGTGTGTGGCCTCTGAACACGTCCCCCGTTCCGGTCGGAAGAAGCCACGATGCGGGTTTCCGGTCCCAAAAACGGGTGGGAATTAGCGGATGAGCCGTGTCCTCCTGTTCCTTTTCTCGTCGCCGGGCTGCCGCAGCAGCCGCAAGACCCGCACCAAGCAAAGCGAGCTCCCGATGAGACGCTCACGCTACTTGCGGTCAACCTCGAGGGCTGACAGAGCGAGCTCTCAACCCAAAACAGCCAAACAAAACAAGTGAGTTGCCGGTGGGGATAATCCGCGGGCAGGGAGGAAGGACTGCAAAAACCGCTTCACACTCGTCATTTCCACAGAGATCCAGCGCGCTTGCTGAAGATCAGAAGACTGACGACAACAGTGAAGCCGGCTCCTTTTATACCGCCGGCGTGCGTCATGTGTTGACGTTAAACCCAATCAAGATTGGTCTAAATTGATACAGAGATTCAGAGGCAGTCACACTGAAGGCGCTCCCCATAGCGTCAGCTGACGCAGCGTTGAAGTTCCCTTGAAAGGGAACACCCAGTTTACTGTAAAACCCAAAACCATGATGTAATTTTTATAGCAATTCATTAAAGGTATAACTAGTACATAATGGGTAATTGTGATTTTCTACAGTGCCATCCCGTTCTCATTCTGAGGAAATGCTCCGGCTATTCATTCACTCAACCTGACTGCGGAGCTGTGAGCATCAGTGTCATTGGAGAAGGACCTGCTGCCCAGAAATGTTTTCCTCACTGTTCATTCCCATGTTAAGGTTTTCTTTCAATGATCTCAACATTTCTGAAAACTGAAACACGAAACTGATAATAAAACAATATGAAATGTTAATGTTACGGCCATCAGTTTTTATGATTTCACCTTGAGATAATGTTTGAATGGTGGTTGCTAAGTGGTTGCCTCGTTTACTTAGGGAATTGCGGGTGGACTTGGCGGGTTCGATTCCTATGGTTGTGGGCAGTCACTGACGGCAATTTGACATTCCATTTGAAACTGCTGCCGGTCGGCCGTAGCCTGAATCCAAACCCCACTATCTGAGGTTATTTAATAATGAAATGATGCACCTTCCTTAATAAGGAGTTATCAATCTTTAACTTTCACATCCCTCATTAAATCCCTGCACTTGTCACATTTATATATACCGTTAAACTGGACGTGCATTGCATTCAACCTCCACTATTATGTGAGCATCGTCAACAACGGAGGCTTCTGTCAAATAAGATACATTTCATTGATCCCACACTTGGAAAATTACAGGAGCTCAAGATTCAACACGTACTGAAAAAAGGTTGATAGATAAAAAAAATACACAAATAGAAATAAAATAGAAATAAAGAATAAAAAATAAGAGCTATAACTACTATATACATTTATACAGATATGTGGATAATTGCACAGAATATCATGCAGTTTCACCAAAATCGAAAAATTGTGTGTTTTTGTACAGTAGCCTAGGAGGCTCGGCCCCCAGACACACTGCAGTGTTTTTCAATAATTCTTGTCTTATTTGTGGTCTGATAAGGAGTAAATTCATAAAATTTAATTGCCCCATATGGCTAGTTTCACCAAAATCAGTACAAAGTACAAAGTTGTGTTTTTGTACAGTAATCCAGTATATCAGTGTAGCCTGGCCACTTTCGCACTTTTCTGCCACAAATGGACTATGTACATGAGCAATGTAGCAGATGTTCAAGCTAGTGACATTCTAGCTGAAGGCCCGCCTTGATGAGAGCACTGATAGTTTTTTCATGGGTTGATGTTGGCAATAGGTCAAAGGGAAAAGACCCAGACAGATCTGATGATGTGTGGAATATGTATTTAAAGGTTAACAGCAAGCAGGCAGGCATGAATCCAAAAACAGACAGGCAGACAGAATCAACACATCAGGGATTATGAACTGACAATGAACAGAAACAAAAAGCAAAACTGAACCCAAAACCCCGACAGAACAGACATCTTCAAAATAAAACAAGAATACCACAGTACAAAGAACTCAAAACCATGAAAGTGTACATTTTCATGTTGGCCCCAAAAGACCATGTTGACATGTAAATTAAAATGAAATAGATTGGGGTGCTGTTTTGCTCATATTTGAATATTGTCCCCTGCACAGCAGGTCAAGTCATTTTGACTTAAATATTGCTTGCATTAATGGAAAATCAGGTTACATTCTTTACATTTCATTTTCAAATTTTTGTTAAATGTTAAACAGCTTTTCCATTTTCATTTTAATATAGTCATGGAAAGCCCATACAGGTATGTGAAAATGAAAATGAAAATTGGATTATTGCATTATAATTATTATTTTTTTATAATGGTATTGTGGACTTGAGTCCAGCAAGAATGAAAGGAAAGGTGTTCAAGACGGTGGTGAGACCAGCGATGTTGTACAGCTTAGAGACAGTGGCACTGAAGAAAAGACAAGAGGCAGAGCTGGAGGTGGCAGAGCTTAAGATGTTGAGGTTCTCTTTGGGAGTGACGAGGATGGACAGGATCAGGAACGAGTACATCAGAGGGACAGCTCATGTTAGATGTTTCGGAGATAAAGCCAGAGAGGCCAGATTGAGGTGGTTTGGACACGTTCAGAGGAGAGACTGTGAATATATTGGTAGAAGGCAGGAGGTCTAGAGGAAGACCAAAGAGGAGATTTATGGATGTAGTGAGAGAGGACATGAAGTTAATTGGTGTGAGTGAAGAGGATGCAGAGGACAGGGTTAGATGGAGGCGCATGATTCGCTGTGGCGACCCCTGAAAGGGAACAGCCGAAAGGAAAAGAAGAAGAAGTATTGTGGACTTGCATTTTCATTTTCAAGTTTACAGTATCACTGGATAATGTTCCCTTTACACTTCCATACTATCTGGTGAACATAGCATCATATAGCTAAATAAACATATTTCTCTGAAAGAGACATAAAAGGACAGTGAATGTTGGAGTCCATCTGGTAGCCAGAAACATGACTCCATAATAAATGCCTTTTTTGGTCCTTGCCTACTGAAATTGTAAACAGGAAATTGTTTGCTAAAATGTTTGTCATATCAACCTTATTTTCCTTTAAATTAATGCGGCTTTAAATAACCATCCCAACCAACTAGGATCCAGGTGCATTAACAACATATCAGCAAAATTATTCTACCATTCGTTTAAATTTTAAATGGTTTGAGGACAAACCTAACCTGTGGCATTATCATGTCTCCCTGTGTACTCAGATAAACTAAACACTTCTGGCACACAGATAGAGAATGGATTAAGAGGGATGTAGAGCTTGAGTGAACAAATGAAAAAAGAGAATTAACAGTAGTAAATCTGTTTAAAATAGATAGCATGTACAAAAGAGAGGGACCTAACCTGGCTTTAACAACTCTTTGTATGTGTATGCACACACAGCATTCAAAAGTTGACTCCTCATCTCTCCTCCTCTCTGTTCTTCTCCTCTCTTTCAGTGACATAATGGTAAAACAAAGAAGGGAAAACTGTCACAAAACAATCAACATTTTTAGATGGTTATATTACCATTGAAATGTTCTTTGAAATAATATACTTTTATTAAAGGCAAATGTGTTAAAGACTACTAAAATGCATGCTTCATAATCTCTCTTATTATCACTGTATCATCAAGTGTTCAGGAGAAACGCCTTAGTGATAACTGGGAGGTTTGTTTTCATATATATAGTAGTATACTAGTATACTACTAGTTTTGGCAACACGCAGTCCTTATGGATGTTGCACTTTTCAGAGTTTAAACGGATTAAATTGTCCACTCTTAAATCCTGCCTGGACAACTTCTGCCCTCTCACATCTAGACCAGCCCACACATCCTCGTCTGCCCCCTGGTTATCTAATGTTCTACGTGAGCATCGCGCCAGCCTCCGGTCAGCTGAGAGAAAATGGCGTAAATCAAAAGATCCCGCTGACCTATGTCTCTACCAGTCTCTCCTCTCTAATTTCTCACCTGATGTCACCTCTGCAAAAAACGGATTACTACCGCTCTAAGATCAACAACTCACCTGACTCACGCACTCTCTTTAAAACCTTCGCTGCTCTCCTTTCTCCGCCTGCTCCCCCACCTTCATCGGATTTAACAGCTAATGACTTTGCGTCTTTCTTTGTCAAGAAAACAACTGCCATTAGCAGGCAATTCTCTGCGCCGCCACCTGTTGACCTCGCACGCATCCCAGATACGTGTCTGCTCCCCTCTTTCTCTCGTCTATCTGAAGCTGACGTTTCCAAGGTCATTCATTCTAACCACCCTACCACCTGCCCGCTGGATCCCATCCCCACCCATCTCCTTCAGGCCATCTCTCCATCTGTTGTCCCTGCTCTGACCCACATCATCAACTCCTCCCTCACCACTGGGTTGTTCCCCACAGCTTTCAAAGAAGCCCGCGTCACACCGTTACTGAAGAAAGCCACTCTCAATCTGACACTATTAGAAAGCTACAGACCAGTTTCCCTCCTTCCCCTTATTGCCAAAGCTCTGGAACGAGCTGTTTTTAACCAGCTCTCCTCCTTTCTCA